>PVKM010007188.1:0-42097 GCA_004027735.1 Carollia perspicillata | reverse complement strand
AGGAACAAGTATAAAGGACACGTGGACAAAAACTAAGTGGGGTGGAAATGGGAGGGAGATAAGAAGCACGGGGGGGTGGACTGGGATGGGAGTAAAAAACAGAAAACTGTACTTGAATAACAATAAAAATAAAAAATAAAAATAAATTTTAAAAAAAGAAGCAAGAATAAAACTTCAAAGTTAAAAAGTTTGTGCTCCACAGCATTATGAACTAGCCATTGGGAAGTAAAAAAAAAAAGGCAGAAAACATATTAATCCATTTGTTTCTAAATGAATCCTAAATCACTAAAAATGACTTTGAAATATATTTTAAACTCTCCTTTCAAAGAGATTCCACATCTTCCAATGTAAACAATATCCGACCACTCATGCATTGAAGGAATTCTTCCTTAAACCCCGCATGAGCTTCTCCTGAGGAAGAAAATAAAAGCAGGTCCCCTTCACCCTCATAATAACCTCATTTTCTACCTTCCATTTCTGAAAATTGGAGTCTCTTACAACGAGTGATTGATGTTCTCACTATAACATTCAAGTTGTATTCATCATAAAATCCACTCAGCCTGATGTGCCTCAGTGATTCTAATCCTGACATGTCCCAAATCAACTGAAGGTTGCAGAAGCACAGCAAAGTTGTCCATGAAACTCCACCAAAGCGCTTACTTGCAGTCGACTCTTCGGCCTCTAAGGTCTCTGTTGGACTGGAGTATAGCTGCAGTCACTGATCTTAAATGCAAGACACAAAATAGGCTTGGTGCCTCAGTGAGAACAGGTGATGGCCTCATTTCAGTTGACCTTGAGAAACACAGAGGTAATGCTATTGCCTCCTGACTGTGCCTTCTGTTTCAGTGCCAGCCCACAGAGATGTATGTTAGATATCTTCATTGAAACTGCAGTCTTTGAAATGAAGCTTCCCCATCTCCTCCTCCAAAAACCAACCGCTGTGAAAATGGCATATGTTTCACTTATAAATGGAAGTTTTTACTCTATCCTATATAAAGATATATATGTGTATATATGCATATATAATATATATTAATATGTGCCAAACATGGGACTATGCTTACTTTTTCATCCTCACCTGAGGATGTTTTTTATTGCTTTTTTTAGAGACAGAGTAAGGAGGTTGGAGAGAGAGAGAGGGAGAGAGGGAGAGAGAGAGAGAGAGAGATGTTGATTTGATATGAGAAAGGAACATCAGTCACTTACTTCCTATATGCTTCTGACCAGGGATGAACCTGTAACGCAGATGTGTGCCCTGACAAAGGACTGAACCCACGATCTTTCCATTTACAGGATGATGCTCCAACCAGCTGAGGCACAGCCGCCAGGGCTATGCTAAGTACTTCAGATACAATGTTTTTTTAACTCTCACAACAATCTTATGAAATTGGATCATTATCTTGACTTTGTAAGTGAGGAAACCAAGGCTTAGAAAAATTTTATAGCATATCCAATTCCAAAGAACTGGTAGGGGGAAGAGCTGGCACTTGAACTATAGTTCCCTGGCCATGGGGTATAAACTATACTACAGAGTTTGTTTTTCTATTTTAAGAAATGTGGCAAAGAGACGCAGTCCTAAAAATATAATTTGTGGCAGCTCAAATGTTTCACATACCACTTGATTTGGAATTTGAATGTTCCTTCAAGAGATCAGTGCTGATATTCTGAAGTATTTTAGTTTGTTTCCACCATACTTAACACATGTACTTGCTATGACTATTGTGTGTGTTACATTCCATATTTCCTCTTTCATTGATACACAGATATACATTTTCATGCCTGTAATAGTCAAAGGACCAAAGTGCATGCTGGTGAAAATTACATATTGATCTTCTATGCAAGTATCCTGATAAGGGCATGTTGCCCTTCCCTTTAGAAATAACATTTTAATATACATTTAGCAACTAGACAGTTTTCCTTATACTCAAAACATTTGTTTTGCTTTGTTAAATGTGGGGAAAACAAGGATAGTAATGACTCATTTAACAGTTCTCTGCAAGTGCTACTCTCAACCTATTTTGTGAATACTAATTCATTTCTATAGCACCCCTATGGCTTGGGATTAACATTTTACATATGGTAAAGTGGGGAAAATAAAATACTGGGAAGTCAAATTTTGCACTAAAATTCTGTAAAAAGACATGGCATCATAAGGAGTAGAAGATAGAGCCAAAATTCTGGAGTTCTTTTAACTGTTTTTATTCTGATGTGTGCATGGTGTAAGTTAAAATTTTGCACTTCATTTTAATTTTATCCACCTTAAAGAGACACTTAGATCAGTGAACTAGGTTTCATGTTCATTCACTCTTAGACTTGACTATAAGCTCTGAGTCCTAAGCTAAAACTATTCAATCTCTCACTCCAGATTTCTCATTCAATAAATGAATGGGTTGATACGGTGTTATCTAAAATATTTTGCACCTAAAATTCCACAATACAATGAGAATTACTGGTTTTGGTCAAACATTAATTCACAGAGCTGCTCCTGGTGAAGTGGTCAGGGTGTTTAAAGAATTAAGCTCAAACAGGACTCTCATCCTTTCTAAACATTTGCCCAACTCTAACTCCCTTGCTCAGAATCAATGGATAAGAGAGAAGATCCTCCTGGATCTAGGCCAGAGTTGAGGTTTGTTGAGACTTCGCAACATGAGACTTCCATCTGAGAGAAAATACAGACTGCCGAGTGTGCTGGCAAATGGAATGAAAATTCCATGTTCATAAAGTGTCGATTCTCCTTGCTCAGTGAATTTGATCTTTACATACTTTGTTCACCCAGACATAATAAGTTAACATGTATTTGAAATTTTAGAATGGTAAAACTAAAATCATATCAGTGGATATAGGAAGGGATGACTGATATTGACTACAAAGGTCATAAACGAACATTCCGGAGAGATGGGAGATTCTATATCCTGTTTGGGTATGGTTAAATAATATTTATATTTGTCAAAAGTCATTCCTGTGTATACTTGAAATGAGTGAACTATATTGTACTTAAATTATACCTCAGTAAATTTGTTTTATAAAAAGACCACTAACCATACTCTAGTAACAGAATTCAATAACCTCCTATCATCACCATCTCTTTTAACTCTGAATACTACAGAACAGAATAGACAACACTTCCCTGAAATGTTATCCTTTAATAGCTTTCTCTCACTTCTTCATTGCCTATTTCTCCTCATAGGACGACTCTTGGTCAGAATTAGTTTTCTCTTAGTCATCTCCTCTAAGTGATTAACTCCCACGTAAACATCTTTAGATTTAACTGTACCCTGAACTCTTTGTCAGAATGTACAGATCTTCTGAAACATATCCTTCCTAGAGCCTGACCCTAGCATTGAACATAAAACAAAGAAGGTGAGACCTGAGGGATCCTTTGAGGGATGAGAGGATGAAAGTTAAAATTAGAATGTACACATTGAGAAGCTGATGTACCACAAACAAGGAAATAAAGGAATCCATGTAGACACAGTAGACTAAGATGCCAAAGCCAAAAAAGGCTACAGAGGAAAAGAAACACATTCCTACCATCAGAATAGAGCTGGATACGGGAGACATACAGAGAGAGCTCCAGAGTGGTCCAAGCAGTGGGAATGGTGTCCGACACAGAGTGGATAGCAGAAACTCTTTGGCAAATAACAAAATGATGAGAGACTGAAGATACACCAAGATAAAACTTTTGATTGCAGGCCTGCCTTAAATCTATTTGGTATTCAACATTTGGACTTTTTCAAGGCCAATAAGACAAAGGCAGTCTTCAAGAGACAAACCAATTTGTAAAGCCAGTATTTCTAAAACTAAACTCACCCTCATTCCACTCAACCTCTTTCTCTTTCTTACTTCTCTGTTCTCATTATCAAAGTGTGCAACAGTTAATTCATTATTGAGTCCTCTTTTCATTCAAGTTCTTATATTACTATATTACCAAATGTTCCTTTGTAATATCTCTTTAATTCCTATCTTTCATAACCATTGATCCTTTATAAATCAAGCCCTAATTGCCTTAAGCCTGGACTATAGTGATAAGGCAACCTGTCTCCATATTTCCTCCTGTAGCCAAATAATTCTGCATAGCAGATTCATATTGCCAAGCAAAGGATTTGGTTATGTAATATCTCTACTTATATAGAACCACTCGTGAGTCTGAAACTCAAAATGCTTTATTTTAACTAATCATCTTTACATTTCTGAATCTTCCTTATGGTATAGTCAAAATCTAATCTTCCATATTTTGTACTATTTCATTACTGTTATTTGGCATCCAATACTTCTTGCTTAAACACTGTCCTCACTTTTCATAAACAAATGCATCCTTCAAGATTCAGTTCAAACTTGTTCTTATCCACTGACAGTTCTCCTAATCCTTAGAAACCATAAATATTGGTGTTACTCAAAACACTGAGGGTATTTCTTGTCCATACTATTCATTTGTCATGTACTACTGTGACACTGTGATTCACAATAAATATTTTGTATTTGGCCTTTGTCCTGTTTTTGACATAGAGCTCCTAAAACCTTGGAATTTCCTGAGTGAGAGCCGTAAAGCTGTCCTTCATTGTGTTAATGAGATGACTTTAGGATCAATCATCAGTGGTCAAAGATACAATAAAGCATGCCTATGTAGTGAAGCCTCATAAAAACTAAAAAAGACAGGGTTCAGAAAGCTTCAGGCTGTTGAACGTATGAAGATTTGGGGAAAGTGGTCTGCCCAGAGAGGACCTAGACGCTTTGTGCCCTTTCCCCATACCCTGCCCTATGCATCTCTTCCATCTGGCTATTCCTGAGTTATATCCTTTTTATAATAAACTGGTAATCTAGTAAGTAAAATATTTCTTTGAGTTCTGTGAGCCACTCTAGCAAATTAATGAAACCCAGGAAGAGGTGTTCATTAAAACCTCCCATCTGTAGCCATTGGTGAGAAGCTGGTCCTGGGATTTCCACTGGTATCTGCAATAAATAGAGATGCAGTCTTGTAGGACTAAGCTCTGACTGGGATTTGATGCTATCTCCAGGTAGATGGTGTTAGAATCGAGTTGAATGCACAACACCCAACTGGTTTCATAGAATTGCTTGGAAACCTCATGCCCACACATCAGAATCGAGTACAGAAACTTTTTATCCTCATCCAAAGACATAATGTCATTGCTTTTAGAGAGAGAGAGATGTGAGGGAGAAACATTGTTTCAATTGGTTGCTTCTCATCTGCACCCCAATGAGGGACTGAACCCACAACATGGGTATGTGTCCTGACCAGGAATTGAACCTCCAACCTTTCCATCTATGGGATGATGCTCCAACCAACTGAGGCACATCATCCAGGGCAAGTACAGAAACTTTTAATGACCTTATTTCATCTCTGTTACTCCACATGACCAGTCTTTTCTATTGTTTTGTACTAATTAGTGCATAGTTACATATTATTTGGCCTGAAGATTTTATACTCCATTTCTAAAATATATATATACCCTAGTAGCACATGTATATTCCAGTGTTTTTAATTTATTTGTTCATAAATCAATCCTTTCATAATTTAAAATTTGTCCAAACCTACCTATGCCTCATAGCTAACTATGGGCAATAAACTCTAAGACAAGACATTAAAATTTTAGTCAAGATTTCTACTGGACAGAAATAGATATAGGATCAAAATGGCAGCTTATCCCAATTTTACCTTGTCAAACTGAAAATCTCCACAGCAGAAATTCACCAATCAAGATTAAATTAATGTTAAAGTTTTTGATATAAATTTCTCCACCAGAATGATCTAGGAAAAAAGTATGAACCCCTGTATATCAAGTGCACACATATATAATCTCTTTCTACATATTTCCACATTCAACATAAAAAAACACTTTCAAAGATGTTTAATGGATTTTCAATGAACAACTTTTAATTCTGGATTTCACACCCTCCATAACATAAATCCTTCCTCTCTTCCTTTAAAAAGACACATCCTTGTTAAACCAGAAAGTTTCTAGTACCTGCTAGTCATAGCACACGGAAAAAAATGTTCATTTTTAAAATTCATACATTTGTGAAATTGTAAACAATTCTCATGGACCAAATTGTAATTAATGATTTATTAGTAATAAAATATATTATAATATTATATTCTTTATACTATATCATTACTTTGTTAAACTAATTGATATTCAGGGGTTGTTTCTCAATAAAAATATAATATTGACATCGCAAACTAATGAGTGAATATAAATATAGTTTACATAGGTTACTGTACAATTTATATTCAGTCCTCACCTTCAGTATTTGTCATTTTATTTTCAGAAAAAGTCTCGCCAGCTTCCGTAGGGGTACCAAATAAAACCAACGCTTGAGATGTGGCATTATCTTTGTAAAAGAAAAGAAAATTTTTGGAAAGCAGTTAATATAAATTTTTAAATAATTAAACTAATGCACAGAACTGTGTTGTGAAAGTATTGCCCTTGAAAAAGCAATGATAATGCAAATATTAACCGAAACCTTCAGTAGATACCTTTAAATGTTTTCTGGGTTATTCGATTTGCTTAACTCTCACAAAAAGGTGTTCAAACTACATGCAGCTACCAGCAGCAAGCAGAGAGACCAGTCAGTAGATACTGTGTGGTGACCAAAGTATTTCATCTGGGATGGAGTGGTGGCTCTGCGTTTATCATGTACACATTTAACCAAATGCATTAAATTATTATTTTAAAATGAGCCTTTCATAATATATAAACTATAAAGTAATAAAGAATTACACACATTGCTCTAATGGCATTAAAATATTTTGATAGATTATACAGGCATACATAAATATAAGATTTAAATGCTTGCAGAGGAACCAATACTAACATTTAGTAGCCATTACAAGTAGGATATTTGTCTTCTAAAACTGCACTAAAAATAAAATGAGGCAAAAATAAATTCGTATGAAAAATTAACGACCATAAAAGAAATAATGTATTGAAAAAGTATAAAAATAGTGCTACCAGCTATTATATGTGAATTATTTAAATTTCTCTAAAAAGAATGCCAGAAAAATGATACAGAAAAAACTGTAAATAAAATATACACATTTCCTGCCTGAGAAAGAAAACTTGATGTAAGCAAATTATGAAGGAATCTAGAATTTAAACTAAACACTTATTAACTCTTCAACCTAAAAAGTAACTACTTTATAATTAAAGCTCTGGTTAATAAATATTTATGTGTGTGTATTAATACAGCAACATCATCTTTAAAAAGCAATGTATTTTAATACAAAACAACTTTTTAAAAATTTAAAATTTAACTCACCATTGTTTATGTATAACATATGCATCTCAGAATAACCAAATTATATATAGATCTTACAATAAATGATAGGTTTGATAAACATATTATGAATCCCACAATGAAACAGAATACATGACTTTAACAGTAATGAAACTTTGTGAAAAGTAAAAGTATCTCAGGCAGCAATACAATAACTCAAAAAATTTAAAAGTAGAAACAATTTACAATTCAAAATTAGTCACATAAAATTGATTCAAAAGTACTTAGAAATTTTAATGTGCATTTCCAAATAACAAGTGAGTCAAGAAATAATTCCATGTCATAAGGTTTTCATTAAAAAAATGAAAACACTTTATAGAAAAGTTTATTAAACTGGAAATCAACAACTCTTGTTAAATCCACCAGTGAATTGAAACCACAATGCAAACTAACCACAAAAACCAAAGAAACAAGGCAAACACAAAGGATCATAGCTTTCTGGGAGAAGAAGCTGAAGTCAAGGGAGGGTCTAAAAATGTAAACTGTAATTGATGAACTGTTGGGGGCTGTGTGAACTAGCCTGTGGATTAAAAATTCCTGGGAACCAGCTTGAAAGGGTCACTCACACTTTCATTAGGTTTATTCCCAGGAGGTTCACCAGGTTCTCACAGTGAACAATGAAAAAATAATCTTGCCTGTTTTCAGAAAGGGAAAGGGGAAAGTAACTATTTTGAATTACATCCAGAGTAAAAAAATAGCCATTTTCAAGGCCATGGGCTATGACCAGAGTGTTCTGGGTTTTGCCTGCCCTCAAAAGAAACTACTCTAACAGAGGCTAACTGATAGAGGGAAGGGAAATACCCAACTCCACCTCCCCATAGCCTTCTTGTCTCATTGAATGTGGAAAGGGATTTAGCAGCATGGCATAGCATTATGTATTTGTCAGACCCATAGAACTGAACTACATGAAGAACAAGCCCTAATGTAAAATAGGGACTTTATTTCACAATAATCTATCAACTCTAACAAATATATAACACTAGTGAAAGAGGTTAATAATGCCTGAAACTGTGAGGGGTCAGACAGTGAATATGTGGGAACACTATACTAACTGCTAATTTTCTGTGAATCTGAAACTACTCTAAAAATCAAACTCTTTAATTAAAAAATTCAATCAATAGGAATTGTTCCTGAGTAAATCAAGATTTTGGATTTACCAGTCAAAGAATTTACATCATATATTTTTTTCTCTTCTCTTGAGGACACTTTTTTTCATTGCCTTTAGAGCGAGAAGAAGGGCCCTGGATGGTGTGGTTCAGTGGATTGAGCACTGGCCTGCAAACCAAAGGGTTGCCAGTTCAATTACCAGTCAGGGCATATGCCTAGGTTGCCTGCCAGGTCCCCAGTAGAGAGAGAGGAAGGGAGAGAAACATCAATGTGAAAGAGAAACATCGAATGGCTGCCTCCCTTACAAGCCTGGACCCAGGATCAATCGCATGAGGGACAAGGGATCAAACCCGCAACTTATGCATGTGCCCTGACTGGGAATCAAACCCACGACTCTTCAGCCATGGGACAATACTCCAACCAACTGAGCCACACCAGCCAGGGCAAGACTTTACATCATCTACTTTAAATATTTTCAATGAGCTAAGAAAATTCATGTTTAAAGAACTTTTAAAGGTATAAGAATTATATCAAATAGATAATATCAATAAGACAAAAGTAATAAGGAACCAAGTAGATATTATGGAGTTGAAAAGTATAATAAATGAAATGAAAATTTCTCTAGAGGGTCTCAATAACTACTTTGAGTAGGCATAAGAAGCATAAATGGTAGGTACAAAACAGACAGGGGGAGATTAAGAATAGTTTGGGAAATGGGAAAGCCAAAGAACTTACATTTACAATCCATGGACATGAACTAAGGGTCGGGGGGAGATGCTGGTGGGAGGGAGGGATGCAGGGTGAAGGAGAATAAAGGGGAGAAAAAAGTGGGAAAACTGTAATGGCATAATCAATAAAATATACTTTAAAAATTAAGATCAATTAATTAGTAGATAGGTCAATTGAGATTACCCAGTCTGAGAAACAGAGGGGAAAAAATGAAGAAAAATGAATAGACCTCAGAGACCCATATGACAACATTGAGCTTACTATCATATGCATAATAGAAATCTGAGAAAGAAAAGGCAGGAAAAAAGGAATGGAAAGACTTATTTAGGAATCAATGACTAAAACATTCCAAATATGATGATATACTTTAATTTATATATCCAGGAAGCTCAAGAAACTCCAAGTAGAATTTTAAAAATTAGACAAATCACAACTGTGTAAAGCAAAAAATCTTGAAAGCAGAGAGGCAAGAAATAAATAATTCACAAGGAATCATCAATAAGAGCAAAGGTGATTTATGAATAGAAATCACAGAGCCAGAAGTCAATAGAATGACATTTTAAAAACACTGAATAAAAAAATTGTCAACCAAAATAAATTTTTAGTTCAATCTTTATTGTATTTTTTCCCCTTAGTCCCCTTATATCCCTACCTGCCAGTTGTTACCAAACTGTTGTCCATGTCCATGATTTAATCTGGCAAAACTACCATAAAAATGAAGGAAAAAGTAAGACATTTTACCTGTAAGACATTTACAGGTAAGCAAAAATTGATGTTTTCACTAGCAGACTTGCTACAAATTTAAAAAGACTCATTCAGGTTCAAATGAAAAGAAAATAGTAACTTGAATCCTCATAAGAAATAAATGACAGGGAATTTCAGGGTAAAAGGGGAAGGGTTTACAGGAACAAGTATAAAGGACACATAGACAAAAACTAAGGGTGGTGGAAATGGGAGGGAGGTGGGGAGCACTGGGGGTGGTGGGCTGGGATGGGAGTAAAAGACAGAAAACTGTACTTGAACAACAATTAAAATTAAAAAAAATTAAAGAAATAAATGGCATAGTACTGGAAAGAAAGGTAACTATGCATTACATATTAGCTAAATATAAAATAATTATAAATGTAGCTTTAGTTTATAGCTTTTTATCTCCTATTTTACTTAAAATACAACTTTAGAAAGCAAAAATTTTAAATCTACCGTGGTGGTCACAAATATACAAAGATAATTTGTGACAAATGTACAAAGAGACTTTGTGACAATAACAGCAGAAAGGAAGGTGAAATGAACCTATATAGAAGAAAAATTCATGTTTAATATTAAAATTGCACCCTGGCTGGTATAGCTCAGTGGATTGAGCATGGGCCTGCAAACCAAAGGATTGAGGTTCAATTCCCAGTCAGGGCACATGCCTGGGTTGCAGGCCAGTTCCCGGCAGGGGACGCACAAGAGGCAACCATACATCGATATTTCTCGTTCTCTCTCCTTCCCTTCCCCCTCTAAAGATAATTAAATAAAATTTTTAAAAAACCTAAAAAATATTAAAATTGCACTATTATTAATCTGAGATTGTTACAAATTATGATGTTAATTGTAACCTCCAGCATAAATACTAAGAAAATAATTCAGAAGTATATAGTAGGACATATGACAAGAGAATAAAAATGGTACACTAGAAAATATACTTCTAGTGTAAAATGGTACACTGAAATAGAAGAGAAAACTAAGTGTTTTATTGTATGGAAGAACAAAGTAAAAGAAAGACATGAGACATCCAGAAAAATATTAAGTGGCAGATTTAAATGCTACTTTGAACAAATTAAACTAAATGTAAATGTATTAAACTCTCTAATCTAAAGTCAGACACTAGCAGAATTCAAAAACACACTTGAGATTCAAAAACAAAAATAGTGTGATAGTAAAAGGATGTTAAAGATATACCATGCAGAGAGCTGGAGTATTCATACTAGTATCAGGTGAAATAGACTTTAATACAAAAATGATTACTGGAGATAAAAAACTATGTATAATGATAAAAGGGTCAAGTTATCAAGAAGCTGTAACAATTATAAACATATACCAACCTAACAAATCTTCAAAATACTTGAAGCATGGTGACAAAACTGAAGGAAGAAATAGACATTAAACAGTAAAATGAGAGACTTCAATTGCCCACTTTAGATAACAGACACAACTAGGAAGAAGTTAGGCAAGTAAATAACAGACTTGAAAACATGATAAATCAACTGGACATAAGAAACAACCAGCAGGGGTGTCCAAGCTTATGGCCCGCAGCCCAGGATGGCTGTGAATGCAGCCCAACACAAAATCATAAATTTACTTACAACATTATGGTATTCTTTTTGCTTTCATTAATGTTTGTATATTTAATGTGGCCCAAGACAACAATTCTTCTTCCAGTCTGGCCCAGAGATGCCAAAAGGTTGAACACCACTGATACTAGAGAATATTCCACCAACAAGAGCAAAGAATACATTTTTTTAAGTTCACATGGAACATACTCCATAATAGAGCATATAATAAGCCATAAATAAGTCTCAATGTATTCAAAAGAGATGATTTACAAAATATCTCCACAGAACACAACAGTGAACATAGAAATCAATGACCATAGCAAATTTGGGAAATTCTCATACCTGTGAATTTTAAATGTAACCCTGAATAAACAATGGCTCAAAGAAGAAATCACAAGGCAAATTAAAAAACACTTCAAGATGAACAAAAACAAAATTACAACATATCTAAACTTGTTCAGCTTGGTGAAATCAATACTGAGGGAAATTTATAGTTGTATATACATACATTTTTTTTAAAAAAGGTAAGAATTCAAATTAATAACCTAGTCTCATCCTAAGAAAAAGAAGAGCAAACTAAGTGTAAAAAAGCAGAGGAAGGAATACTAGAAAAGAGACAAATGAAATGGAGAATAGTGGCACATTAAAGAAAATACACAGAAACAGAAGGTGCTTCTTTGAAAATATTAACAAAATTGACAAAATTTTAGCTTAACTGACCAAGGGTCAGGGCGGGGGATGGGGGAAGACAATACTTGAAGTACTAAAATCAAGAATGAAAGAGGGACGTTACTCACTACTTTACAGAAAGGCTTATAAGGGAATACTATAAACAACATTACAGCAATGAATTAGGTAAATTAGATAAAATGGACAAATTCCTAGAAAGCAACAAATTGTCAAAATTGACTCAAGAAAGAAAAATAGAAAATCTGAATAGAATTATAACAAGAAATTAAATTAGTAATAAAAAATCTTCCCACAGAGAAAAGTCCTTGACCAAACAGCTTCATCAGTAAATATTACCAAACAGTTAAAGAGTTAACACTGATGCTTCATAAATTTTGTGAAAAATTGAAGAGAAGGGAACACTGGCCAACTCATTCTATGAGCCCTATATGACCCTAACACCCAAACCAAAGACATCACAAGAATAAAGTTATACACAAAAAATGCCTTATGAACACAGACACAAAAATCTTCACAAAATACTAGAAAATCAAATCAGTAGCATATAAAAAGGATTATACACCGTGTTCAAGTGTTATTCACCCTGGAAATGTTCAACATATAAAAATCTATCAGTGTCATATACTATATTAAGAAAAGGGAAAAAAACAAACAATCAACTTCAATAAGATGCAAGAAAATGTATTTCACAAAATTCAGTCCCAGTCATATCAACACACACAACAAAATAGGAGCAGAAAGAAACTTCTTAACCTAATAAAGGGCCTTTGTGGAAAATCCACAACTAACATATTTTATGACAAAGAATAGAACCTTTCCCCTAAAATCAGGGAAAAAAAGACCAGCACATCTACACTTTGCCAAATCTATTCAATATTGTTGTGGAGAAACGAGTTGTAGTAATTAGACAAGAAAATAAAATAAAAGACAACCAAAAATAAAATTAAATAAAAGGCATAAAAAATAAGACACTTAGGAATAAATTTAATAAAAGAAGTGCAAGATGTTCACTAAAATCTATAAAACATTGTTGAAAAAAATAAGGATCCAAATAACTAGATAGATATCTTGTGTTACTGGACTGGAAGTAACTATCTAAAATTTCAGAACTCCTCAAATTGATCTACAGATCAGTGCAAGCCCTATCATTTTCCAATAGCCTTTCCCTTCTTTTTTCTTTAAAGAAACTGTCAAACTGATCCTAAAATTCACATGGAAATGCAAGGGACTCAGATTAGCCAAAATAAACTTGAAAATAACAAAATTGGAGAAATCATACTTCCTGCTGTTAAAAATCACTGCAAATGTATAATAATCAAGACAATGTAATACTAGCATAAAGACAAACATGTAAATCAGTGAAATAGAATTGAGATTCCTGAAATAAATCCATGTCTATAATCAGGTGTTTTTGTAAGAGTGCTAAAATGACTGAATGACAAAAGAATAGTCTTTTTTCAACAGATATTAGGACAATAGGATATATGTGTGTGTGTATACATATGTACATAAAAGATGAATTTTGACTCCTACCTCAAACCATATATAAAAATTAACTCAGAATGGATCAGAGACTTAAATGCAAGTGTTTAGGCAATAGTTCATTTGATATAAAATTAAAGTAACAAGCAATTTTAAAAATTAGATAAATTGGCTTCATTAAAATAAAATAAATTTTGTGCAGCAAAGGATACATTAAGGAAGTTAAACTACAACTCCTACCATGGGCAAAAACATTTGCAAATCATATATTTGATAAAGGTCTAGTTTCTAGAACATGTAAAAAATTCTTACAACTGAATGATACAAAAGACAGATAACTCAATTTTTAAATAGGCCAAAGATTCAAATACACATTTCTTCAAAGATATATGAAATGGCTATAAGCACATTTAAAGATCCTCATCATCATGGATGGACTTTGAGAATATCATCCTAAGCAAAATAAGTCAGACAGAAAAAGTTAAGAACCATATGGTTTCACTCATATGTGGGACATAAAATTGAAAGCAACAAATGAGCAAACAAGAGAAACAAAATCTCATAGACACAGAGAACAGTATGGTGGTTACCAGAGGGAAGTGGTGCTGGGGGGCCCGAAAAGTGTAAAAGGGTCAAATATACGGTTACAGAAGATGATTTGACTGTGGGTGGTGGGCACACGATGCAATGTGAAGATCCTGTATCACAGAAATGTACACTTGAGTTTATAATAATCTTCTTAACCAATGTCACTCCAATAAGTAAACTAAAGAGAAAAAAATCCTCCCCCTCATTAATCATTAGAGAAATGCAGATCGGAACCACAATGAGATGCCACCTCCCACCCATTAGGATGGCTATCATATTGTTAAAACAAAAAGACACAAATGGAATTTAACAAGTGTTGCCAAGAGCGTGGAAAAACTGGAATCCTCAATATATTGCTCTTTGGAATGTAAACTATAGCAGTTGCTTTGAGAAAAACTTGGCTATTACTCAGAAAGTTAAACATAAGTCATGAAATGACCCAGCAATTCCTGTCCTAAGTGTACACCCACCAGAAATGAAAACAGATGTCCACATGAAAAACTTGTACTCGAATTTTCAAAACATTATTCATAGCCCAAATATCCATCTATTGATCAATGTATAAACAATGTGTAAGCATTCATGCAATGGGATATTATCCTTCCATAAAAAGGAACCTTGACGAAATTCTAGTTTAAGAAGACAGGCAACAAAGCCTTCACATGAAATGTCCAAAGTGGTGTTCCATCCTGCCTTCCCTACCCCTACCAGACAAATAAGTCCTTGCTGAGTGGGCATTTCTGCTACCTCTGAAATGTTGAATTAAATATAGAAAGAAACAGCATCCGTGTTTATGTTGAGCGATGACACAGAGGGGGCCCCAGAAACCTGTTGAGGGGGCATCACTGTCTGGACTTCTCGCGAGGTGCTGTGAGCCGAGCGTGAGGACTTGCGGCTGTGGGGGAACCTGGGCCAGGTGCAGGTGCTGAGCCAAGTCCCGCCCTGGGTGGCGGGAGACACCTGGAGGGCCACCTACAATTTGTCCAGGGACTGGGATGCTGTACTTCAGACCTTTAGCCTTGCGCATCTCCGCTGCAACCTGTCTCGCAGCTGGTGCTGTCGAAGGGGTCCTGTGGGCAGAATCTGCCAGCGGTCTGACATACCCTGGGGGAAGGCCTGACCGCTGGGCCCGCAAGGAAGCCAAAGGGCTCGTTGACTGGCAGGTAGTCCTTCCCTACAAACACTGAATTGCCGGCCACCTGAGACTCCCCCATGATGTGGGGCTGTTTCCTGTTTAGGACACTGCACCGCAGCTGCCACCATCCCCTTGTTTGGGACACTGCATCTCCACAATAGAGTGCCTTGAGCCAGTGCTGGTGGTCAGTTCGCTCATGTAGAGAAAGAGCCCAGTTGGGCTGCAGGGATGATCTGGGCGGCACCATATGCAGCACCACTTCACGGATATCTAAAACTCATGTCCCCTGTGCAAGGATGCCACGCAAATTCATGAAGCATTTAATATTTAAAAAGCTATAAAATAAATAAAGCTCATGCCCTGCACAGTATCCTCGCACAGCATGCCCACTGGAAGCCAACCAGCACACTGTCCTCCATGCTGTTGGTGAGGATGTGTGGGGGCAGGTGCAGGTATCTGCAGCCCCAAAGCACCAGATCTTTTGTGCCTAGGCCATGTCCAATTCATACTTCTCTGCTAGGTAGCTGCCGGTGTCCCTAGGTAGCTAAGCCACTGGGGGAGGGGAGGGAAGTGGGTACTGAGCCTTCATGTACATGTGCTCGCTGGGGCACATTCAGCTCCTCACTGATGGTCTCACAGTATGAGATAAGAGGTCAGATTTTTTTATTTTTCCTTTTTTGACAAGTCAGATTTTTTCACAGGGATGCAGGTGAAGCCTCAAGCTGGTCTCCAGGTGAGCTTATGGACACCTGTGATGCTGTGCTCCTCCAACACCTCGGTTATACACTGCATCATGGGACGCAGCTTGGCTGGAGGATTCAGCCCCTCTACCTACCTGGGCAGGTCGGCTGGGTTCTTGGCCTCCACAGCGACCCTGACACCAGGTCTTACAATGAATGTTATCACCTGCATGTTGTAAGCGTGATTGAAGGGGTGATGGTGTCAAACTTCACCAGGAACTGGTCTGTATCTACCAGGCCTATGATGTTCCTGCAAAGCTGGTAGATTTGTGGTTGCCAGGGACTGGGTGGAAGGAGAATGGGGAGTGACTGCTAATATTATAGGGTTTCTTTGGGAGATTATGAAAGTGTTCTAGAACTAGATAATGGTGATGGTTGCACAATATTGTGCTTACACTAAAAACATTGAATTGCACACTTTAAAAAGGTGAGTTTTTATAGTGTGTGAATGCTAATAATTTTTAAAGGTTAAACACCATAGTGCTTATAGTAAGTGCTTTATTCAGTAAAGCTGCATGCTGAGTAAATCTCCACTTCATTTGAATGTGTCATGGCAGCCAAATCCTTTCTTAAAATTTCTCTGACATGTCAAGGGAAATTTGTAGCTTTAAATAATTATATACAAAAACAACAAAAAAAAAGGCTGACAATTAGTAATCTAAGCATCCTAACTAAGAATATGTGGAGGGGAAGAATTAAAGAAAGTAGAAGGGATTATAATATCTAAAATTAATGAAATTAGAAAGTACCAAGAAATAAAACACTAGAGATGATTTTAAAGGTCAGAAATTACTAATTTGTACATTTTAGCACAAATGAACATATCTAGCAAAATTGATTAAGACAAAAGAGTAGAAACAAGATAAACAAATCCAGTATGATGTTCTAAAGGAGGAATAATTGCATATAAAGAGATATATAAATAAGACACTTAACAATATTGTATCAATACATTTAAAATTTAACTGAATTAACAAATGTTTAAAAGAAAAAACATAATTTGCTCACAGTGAAATAAAAATAAATAGAAAGCCTAAATAGTTCTATAACCACTAAATATTTTGTATAAATAGCTTAACATTTCCCCAAAAGTTCAGATATAAGTTCAGCCAAACATTCCAGAGAAATAATTAAAATATTACATATTTTTCTCAGATAATAGAAAATGAATGAACATCCTCCAATTCAATTGTGGAGTTATTAGTATTTTACTACCAAACCCAGACAAGAACAAAGTAAGTAAGAAAACTTAGGGGCCAATTTGTTATGCTTATTGATAGTATAATAAGAATTTTTATATGGTCACAATAGTTTCATGTTACTGACACAACATAAAGATAGAATTAAATGTTGATGTTAAGAAAATATTATTATGTTAAATATTATCTAGTAGAAATTAATAAATAAGACCTCACACAGTGCATTTGTAATATTAATGACAGAGTTAGTGGCATACATTTCCAAAGACTGGTACATAATTAGATTCAGTACATCATCCAGCAATTTGCTTTCAGCATTAAAGTTTAAAATCTGCCAAGACGTAGTAACAAACAACACAGGCTGATAAATCCCTGTTACTTCAACATAGATGTCTCAATGCTTTGCTTGACGAGTTGAATGTTCTCTATGGAGGTTGGTTGTTTTACACAGTGTATGGGAAACTTAATGGGGCAAAGATGTCAAAGAGATAGAAAGTAATTTTAACTGATAATCACTTTGTGCCAGCATTCCAAACATTGGATCTAATGTCATCTGAATGCAGATATCCTGAAATTACTAACCACTCCGGACAGTGGGTTTTTCTTAAACTGACTCACTCCTTTCATTTACCTCAACTTCCCAGTCCCAGTAAGTTTTGGTTTTGTGACCACTGATCCTGGAGAAGACCCCTGTTTTCGAAGCTGCTTCCTTCTGTGAGTGAGTAGAATTGCGTTGACCTACTGACCTGGTTTCAAAGCAAATCGCTTGTGGATAAACTTACCTTTCTTGGTCTGATCATCTTCAGAGGAAGGACAGGAAATTGTCTTATTTTCA
Source organism: Carollia perspicillata (assembly GCA_004027735.1). Taxonomy (NCBI): domain Eukaryota; kingdom Metazoa; phylum Chordata; class Mammalia; order Chiroptera; family Phyllostomidae; genus Carollia; species Carollia perspicillata. Next base: position 23,981 of record PVKM010007188.1, on the reverse strand, counting down.
GGCATGGTTATTTATAGTATTCTGAGACCTAATTAGAAAGAAAAAATATTTAAATATCAGGAATCAAAACTAGTTTATATTTAATTTTACTAAAAATTGTCAATTTAAAAATTGTTAGTGTCAGGATAGGTTTCTAATATTATAAAATATAGATGTGTACAAATAAATACTAAAATATGTTTAAAATGTAAGGAAATCCAACAATGTTCTCTTTCTCCTACAAGGGCTAATATGATCCTATTTAGGATCACCAAATATGAAAATCCTTATCAAAGAAGGTTCTTTGAGCCCCTACATTGTTGGTAACTTATATAGATACCTGACCTAACCACTGGATAATTTAACATTCATCATTCTAACTGTGGGCTCAAAGCCCTATAGGGATTCTAGAACCTACAATATTTCATTTTGTATGATACAGTTAAACCTTACTGTCTATCTCTACTTTACTCTCTCTCAGTTTGTTTGTCGGCATTTTATAATGAAGAAAGGCAAGTATACACAAAGGTAGAGATATGTCTATTAAACAATTTCAGTAATCATCATCTTAGGGGCAATACAAATTCCATACACCTACCCACAACCCTGTTTAAGCTATCCTTGATTATGGTTAAGCAAATCTCAGATATTATAGTATTGCATTTGTAAATATTTCAAAAATGATTTAAACATAGTCATAATACCAATAATGTAATTAAGATCATTAATAATACTGCCTTAATATCACTCAATATAGTCAGTGTTTATATTTCTTTCATTTTCTCATATTTTTCCTGTTTAAAAAAATTTTGGAGTAATATACAGACAGCGTGGCATTTAATTGAAATGTCTTTCAAGTCTCATTTAATCTATGAGTTCTCCCTCCTTTTTTTCCTCTGCAATTTATCTAGTGTAAATCAAATATTTTGGTTATAGTTTTCCACATTGTTGACAACTTCACTGTTCTATATTTAACAAGGTCCTCCTTTGTACTTCCTGTAAATTTGTATTTATTAGAAATTTAAACTAATAAATGGAAAAACAATTCTATAACATAACTCATAGTAGCTACCTCTTTTAATTTATAGACCTAAAGCATTATATATTTTGGAGATTAGGAATATTGTAGTTAGTTGTTGTCTTACAAATCAGATAATCCTGATTGAAATGAGTAAATTTATTCAGTGTAAAAAGACTCCTTAGGGAAGAGTGCTATGAAAGAAAACCCTGAACCCAAGTACAGTGCCTGTTTGAATAAACAAACTGATTTACTTCATCAAGACCAACTTATTAAAACAAAGGAAGCTACAGGAAAGCACATAATTAAATTTTACTTTATAGCAACATTAAATTTTTTTAATTCATTGAAAATTGTAGTTGAAACATATACTCTTATTTCCTCTTCTATACAAAATTACTAGGAAAATATAATTAAAAAAAGAAAAGAAATTGTTCCAGGAATGTAGAACTGAGTAAAACGGAAAATGCTTTTACAGCTTTTTACAAAAATGCTAATAGAAATCTTGTGAAAACATATTTTTTAAATCTTCATAAAAGCATCTGAGCCCTGGCTGGTGTAGCTCAGTGGATTGAGCACAGGTTGTGAACCCAATGGTCACCAGTTCGATTCCCAGTCAGGGCACAAGCCTGGGTTGCGGGCCAGGTCCCCAGTGGACGCCACGTGAGAGGCAACCACACATTGATGTTTCTCTCTCTCTTCCTCCCTCCCTTCCTCTCTCTCTAAAAATAAATAAATAAAATCTTTTTAAAAAAGCATCTGAGAACTAACAAGTTAATATGAACACCTAAATAAGATCTGGTAGAAGACACAAATACAGAAAGGTGAGATCAATATGTGAAGCCTTTTTTACTAGGAGCAACATCTGACCTGAAAGAGGCGGCCAGAAGGCTGAGTGGTAATTGTAACAGACACACAAAATTTTGGAAACAAGAGATGGAATCCAGTCTCTGCCAAGCATAGGTACCCTGGAAAACTAATCCATTCCTAGGATCAAGACCCCAGAAGGCTGTATCTTGAGAACAGAATGAAATAGAAATACGATCTATGTGAAGACTGCCCATAGACTGAAGTCCAGCCTCAAACCATCTCAGAATCTCACATAATGAATGTGAATTAAGGTGATTCTTGCCCAGCACAGAGTCAAAAATAATCCCACAGAGACTAGATAGATAACAGAAATCAGCAGAAATGGAAGATAACAGAAACTGACCCAAAGTCACCAGTGAACTTACCAGATATCAGTGACCTAACTATTCTTAACATTTGTATGAATATAACATCAGATTGTAAAATTTCAGAACTAAAATCTATGAAGCTTGATATTGCATATTTAAAAAGAAGTCAGTTACAAATCCATGAAAGTTGCAAGTAACTATTATAACTGCAATTCTAAATTTGCTGGTTAAATTTAAAGCACATATGACAAGACTAAAGAATGAATTAGTGAAACAAGTCAGAAAAAACACCTATTTGAATGAAGCATTCAGTGATATAAAGATGGAAAATACAGAAGGAAACATAAAAGTCAATACTAATCTCTGCTTTCAGGAAGATGGGGTGGATATACTTATCTCTATTCTTTCCCCTAAGTATAACAAAAAAACCCTAGATTTTATAATTTTGTACATATATTATAACATAATATAAATGAGTAGACCTAATAAGAATCCAGGACTTTCAGCTCTGCTGGACACTATGTAAAGAGCCCACTTCTACAGCTCCCAACAGCAGTAACAAGGTACCTCTTCTCATCCCACTGGGTCAGTGCCAGAGAAGGTTTAATGGGGAGTCACAGCTTTCACCACAAACCAGCAGTAACAAGGCCACACTCTCAGCATGGAGTCAGTGAAGAACACATAGGAAGCAGTAACTAGGCACTCCCTACTCGTCCCTATTGGCACCTACTTAAGGGAGGCGTCAGTGGAAGCCTGGTGGGAACTGAAACTCCCACTCTTACACAGCAATAAGAAATGAAAATTAAAATCACAATGAGCTATCTATATACCTTTCAGAATTGTTAAAACAAAAAATAGCTGTAATACTAAGTGCTGGCAAAGATAGAGAGAAACCGAGTCACTCATACATTGTCAGTTACAATGTAAGATGATACAGCTACTCTGGAAAATAATTTGGCAGTTTCCTCTAAAACTAAAAATGAAGCCGCCAGTGGAACCCAATAATTGCACTCTTGAACGTACATCCCAGAGAAATGAAAGCTTATTTTCACTCAGGAACTTGTACATGAATGTTCTTAGGAGCTTTGGTCTTATTAGTCAAAAATGGCACACTGACCAAATGCCCTTGAGTGGGTGAATGGTTAAGCAAACTGTGGTAGCGTGCAATACTGCCCTTCCATAAAAAGGAACAGCGGACTGTTGATGCATGCAACAGGTAATTAAGGTGGTTCTAGAAATGGGGTTATGAAGAAGAATAGAGAATCTTAAGAATAGAATGTAAGGTATGAAAGTGTTGCCTCATTTCAGGCTAAAAAACATATGATCAATTGTTTCAAGCCTTATAACTTCTTAAACTCTCTATTTCCAAGTTCTCTCTCTTGAGAGATATCACCATCTGCTTTAGAGAGGAAATAGGAGGAAAATCAGACTTATATTTTGATTTACTGTCACCAAACCCACAAACCAAATGTACCTGTGCCCTTCATGGTCTCCTTCTGTTCTGAGAATGTGGGCGTTTCCCTCGACTGCTTTCTCTCCTCTCTCTACCTGGGCTAGGGAGCACATAACACCCTACCTCTCGACTTACTCCTTCTAGTTACAATCGCAAACTTCCTATCTTACTAGGACTCCCTTCTGTGCTCTTTTCTTAAAACATCATCTCCCTTAGCATTCATGAACTACCCATTTCTTTCTTTTCAACCCCTTTGCAATAAGTGGACATTCTTTTCAATTCACTGTTATGATTGCTTATGAAAACCACTTCATCATAGTATCCCCTTCCCTCTCCATCCACTCACCCTTGTATTTTTAAATGAGTCATAATTAATATTGTATTATATATTTATAGTGTTTTCATTTGTTTCCTTTTACAACTAGAATTCAAATTCTGTGTTGTTCACTGCTGTAGTCCTAGTATCTACAGTTGCACCAATAAATACTATTTTTCACAATGATGAAATCTTCCAAATCTGTGCCTTTCAAAATGGTAGACACTATACCAACCACATAATCACTTAGAATCACTGTTGGTCAATTAAAATTTGACTACAGTAACCAAGGAATATATTTTTACTTTTACTTCACTTAATTAATTTAAATACCCATATATGGCTAGTGTCTACTATATTGTACAGCACATATAGGAAGGGTTAAATAAAATCTTGTTGAAAATGAAAGGATGCATGAATAATATACTGCATAAAAGAATGAAATTCTTTCAGTCAGTTTATAATCCTACAGATTTGGCTTGGACTGGCACTTTCCTCCAGTGCTTTCTGGCATTGGTTCTGTTATTAAGCTTTCTGTTAGAATTTTTTACTTGTTCACATACTTGAAAGCATATTACACAGGGAATTCATTTTGTTACACCGCTCTTAACTGGTACCTCAGCAAATCACTATAATTTTGTTTGCTTCCTCATTCCTTAAACAAAATTTCTGAACTATCAGTGTTTCTGGACAGACAACTCTCTTTTACCCATTTTCTTTCATTGTTTACTTGTAATTATTCTCAATATTCTTATAGTTAAATACTGCATAGCAAAATAAAATAAATAACTTTATCCTACAATGCAGCCTAACAAATAAGTGGTTAATGATAACATATAAATTCCAATGTATTACTAAGTGGTCACATTTCCCTTCTTCCCTCATCAGAAATTACAGCCATCAACTATATAATCCCCATGGTGTCAATTTATTTTTATTACATGTGTGTCTCAAAACAATATACTCTACTGTATTAGTTTAGAGTTTTACAACTTTATATGAATGATATTATACTCCACAAATCATTCTACAACTTTTTTCTTTAGTACATTTTTGAGATTTATGTATGATGTTACACCTCATACTGTATTCAAAATTTCATTATTTTTCATGCAGAATTTCATTGTTTTAGTACACAGTTCTCCTACTGATGAATATTTCAGTTGTCTTGAAATGTTTTCCCTGTTGTAATTAAGTCTGCTGTAAAGATTCTTGGATACTTTTATGTTATACTAGAGTATCTCTAGGGAATACTCATGGGGAAATACATGCTGGGTTGTGTTTGTCTTTTTTTTTTTTACTCTTCAGCAGTTCTAGTCTTCTGTTTTTAATATGCATTACAAAGATTTTCTCCCAGCTCTGGCTGGTATAGCTCAGTGGACTGACTGTGGACCTGTGAAACAAAGGGTCCCTGGTTCAATTCCCAGTTGGGTCACATGCCTGGGTTATGGGCCAGGTCTCCAGCACAGGGCATGCGAGAGGCAACTAGTTACACATTGATGTTTCTCTCCCTCTTTCTCCTTCCCTTCCCCTCTCTCTAAAAACAAATAAATACAATCTTTTTTTAAAAAGATTTTTCCCAGGTTTACTACAATGTATTTTTTAATTTTTAATGGAAATAAGCATATATATCAATTTGGGTCACCAATTGCACAAACCCACAAACAATATCAAAAATTTGTAGTTAGACAACTTAGAAAACTTATCCCAAACACCCTCAAATATTAAATCCTTTAGTTCAATGGTAGTAAGTTCCATCTACTCTGTTAAAACTTCATGGATTTTATCTTTCTAAGACAGTGTTTCTTTTTGCCCATAGTATTGCAATGGCTTTCATAAGGCTATCAAATTAATGTAGCACTTTCCTGTTGTTTCATATTCTCATGAAAATACAGGGTCCAGCACAAATAATGCTCCCTTTTTATTACAGAATCTCTTATTGCAAAATTGTAAGCATGCAATTCTATAATATAACGATATCATACTCAAGCACACCATATGACATTTTAGGTGAAATGTTCAAATTAAAACTATAAATTATTACACACATATTATTATCCTACCACCCACACTTGGGTGGGTGTTACTTCTGCCAGACCCTGTATTAAACAACTTTATCTTATCACCTCAGCAGCCATGGTTCCCTCACACATTCTTTCCAGTGAAGATTGCAAACATACCGACATTCTCCCAGGAATTATGAAAAACATATTTATGTGGTAACTCTTACTGATTTGATTTATAGTTCAGCTGATTTACTTTATTCTAATCTAAATGTGCCCAATAATGGTTAGAACCCTACATTCTTTTCACAAAGGAGCTTAAAAAAAAAAGGTCTGGCAATGAGTTTACAAAATACTTTGTTGGAAGTATTTCCAAAGTAAACTGTTGGAATACTTTAGAAAATTACTTTTTTCCCGACTTTTCACCTCATAATATAGCTGATATTCTAAACTCATTTCTTTAAATTTTATAGCTCAATCAAAAATGTTGTCATCTATCTTATGTATATAGTTTCTAAACCACTAAACCAGGTTACAAACAGTCAATAAACACGGAACACAAATGCAAACCATCAAGTCAGGCAGCAAACAGGGATTGGAATCAGAATCCTGGCCAAAGGCAGGAATCAGAGATTTGGATCTTGACTGAGCAGGGAAATGACCAACCACTACTGAGAATGATGATGTAAAAGGTCTATACCAGGCTGTCAATTATGTTGGTTCTATAGCTGCTGATGAGAGAAACTCAGCTTAAGCAAAAAAACTCACAAAAAAAGGAAGACTACAACATAAAAAGAACTATTTATGGAAAAGATACTGGTTAATTAAAGGTAAACATCACCAGTCCATTTGTAAGAGAAGCAAGGACACAAAGACATAAATGTCTTCAGCATTCCCTATCCCTTAATGTCAGATACTTTATTCATATTCATTCTAGTTTTCTTTCTCCAACTCGACACTTTTTATGTTCTAGAAACTGCCTGTTGATACCTCCTGAGTTTTATATTACAAAGCATCAGCCACCAGAGATGCTGACTTTCTCTCAGATTTGACTCCAGTGATCTCTGGGAGGATTTTAATTAGCCTAACTTGGACCAAGTGCCTATATATTTAACTCAGTCAGTTGTTGCTGGGAAATCAGGATACTACTACTACTGTACTAGCTTGAGTCAACTCTCTCTATTCCTGGCTACAATTATAGTTAGGGGTGAGGTCACTACTACCATGGCCCGCTGTCACTACAATGTTGGTGATGGTGGGATTGGAAATGAGATATTGTTTTTTTAATGTATTTTATTGATTATGCTATTACAGTTGTCCCACTTCCCCCGCTTATGCCCCTCTGCTCTGCACCCACCTCTCATCCCCATTCCACCTTTAGTTCATGTCCATGGGTCATAAATATAAGTTCTTTGGCTTCTACATTTCCTATACTATTCTTAACCTCCCCCACCTATTTTGTAGCTAGTATTTATGCTTCTTATTCTCTGTACCTTTCCCCCATTTTTCCCCCTCCCCCTCTCCACTGATAACCTTCCATGTGATCACCATTTCTGTGATTCTGTTCCTGTTCTAGTTGTTGATCAAAAACTATGAACAGTAAAATGACAACATACTCACAACTATCAACAACTGGACCTAAAAAAACAAAAACAACTAAGCAAGTAACAAGAATGGGGACAAGATGTTGTAGTAAGTCTAAGCAGACACTCCTAGAGGCTCTATTCCACAATGCAGGCAGACTAACAGGCAGTGGTTCTATACCAGAGAATATTTTGACAATCTTGCAGGAATATGTGTGACAAGTTGAGTTTTTCCAGCCGTAAGCAAATCTGTGTTGTAAGGTACAAAGCATTACATCACTCAGAGTTATTAAGGAGAAGCTACAAAATCATGTGTTAAGTATTGTATAGCAAGGACTGGGGAAATGTCTGAGGCCAGGCTGAATTACCTTCTAAGATCCACTTCACTTTAATACTCAGTAATGCTTGATTTATTTCATTTCAGTTATCCATTGATTCATTTAGCAATTTTTAGCTTATATCTTTTTTATAAGGAATGTGTAGTTTTATTAAAGTGATTTGAATTTAAAGGATTTTTCTTACATATGTAAAATCATGTGCACCATAGTATGTTGAATTATTTTGTTTTAGCAAATACTGGTGTATGTATCAAAATATACATATTTTTTAATTCTAATGTCAAATTCAAAATATTAATAGATGTTTTTATTAGTTATGATAACTTTTAAATTCTAAAATTTTTAATTTTTTAAATTTTTGTTCAAGTACAGTTGCCTCCATTTTCTCCCAACTACTCTCTCCTGCCTGACCCCCCCACCCTTTAATCCTACCCACCTTTGGCTTTGTCTGTGTGTCTGTTATACATATTCCTTGAAGACCCTTCCCCTTCTTTCCCCCTGTTACCCCCCTTCACTCTCCCCTCTGGTTACTGTCAGTTTGTTCTTTATTTCAATGTCTCTGATATATTCTTCATGCTTGTTTGTTTTGTTGATTAGGGTCCACTTATACATGAGATCATATAGCCTATGTCTTTCACCATCTGGCTTATTTCACTCAGCATAATGCTCTCCAGATCCATCCATGCTGTCGCAAAGGGTAGGAGCTCCTTCTTTCTTTCTGCTTCATAGTATTCCATTGTGTAAATGTACCATAGTTTTTTTATTCACTTTTACTGTTGGGCACTTAGGTTGCTTCCAACACTTGGCTATAGTAAATTGTGCTGCTATGAACACTGGGGTGCACAGGTTCTTTTGAATTGGTGTTTCAGGATTCTTAGGGTATCGTCTCAGCAGTGGAATTGCGAGGTCAAAAGGCAGTTCCATTTTTAGTTTTCTCAGGAAATTCCATACTGTTTTCCACAGTGGCTGCACCAGTCTGCACTCCCACGAACAGCACACTAAGGTTCCCTTTTCCCCACAACCTCACCAGCACTTGTTTGTTGCTTTGTTTATGATGGCCATTCTGACTGGTGTGAAGTGGTATCTCAATTGTGGTTTTAATTTGCATCTCTCTGATGGCTAGAGGTGCTGAGCATCCTTTCATATGCCTCTGGGCCCTCTGAATATGCTCCATGGAGAAGTATCTGTTCAGGTCCTCTTCTCATTTTTTAATTGGATTGTTTGTCTTCCTGGAGTGGAGTCACATGTCACTGTGCTACTTATGTAGGGAGAGGACAAAAAATGAAGAAGACATAATCTGTGCCTTCCAGGTATTCACCAATTTATATTATATATTACTTTTAGTAATAAAAAGGAATTTGTATATAGGGCCCAGAAGTTACTGTTCATTAGATAATAAAAATATTCCTTTGTATATTTCTGCCACCCATTGCCTCTTTACCACATGTTCAATCATGAAAACAAGTCATGTGCTTCCATGTTGATTCCCTTGTACATAAATCTTTTAATCTTTTCGCTCTACCTTTTCTTAAGTCTCTAATATAATGTCTCTTTTTCTCACTACAAAAAGATTTTACTTACTCCTCCCTGCACTTTCTTATCACTTCAGTATCATATAGTACAGATCATAGAGTTTCATAAGTAATTATGCACATGTGTATTTTTCCATTGAATTATGAGATCTGACAGGACAAAGATTTTGACTTATTTTTGCTTATCAAAGCCCAAAAGAGTAAAAATTCAATAAGTTCCTTGTAACAAGATGAGGATTGTGAAAAGTGGGGATTTGGAATAAAATTCAATCTTGAAAATCAAAGTTTGAGTTATTGTTAATAAAACAAAATAATTGATATTTACATATATTTATAAAGAGCTTAAAGACAATGTTTTTCATAAAAGAAATAGCATGATCTTGCCTTAAACATAAAAGAGATTCATACTTATAATAAACTATAGGTCAGTATTCTAATAACAGATTTTGGGAAAAACATTTCCGTTTCAACATGTAATCATTTTCAAAGTTCTTTAAAAAAATAATTGTCAAATAAAGTATAAATATTAAAAATAGTTGGTGATGCTAAACACACATTTATCAAGTATTGACTTTCATTTTAACCCAAGTTCCAAATTTTTAAAAATGCTATTTTAGAAAATTCATAATATCACAATAGTAATAGGAAAAGAATAAACCCTGTCTTGAGTGTTGCTTTCACAAGGAACATCCTCTTCCTAATCATTTTATTTCTTGTTATACAATAATAAATTAGGTTATTTTGTGACAAGACTGAAGGCACTGTAAAATAATAAAGTTGCAAAAAACAAAGCATTTTTCACATTTTTACTATATGTATCTATAATAGTTTCTTCTATAAATTTTTAAACTTTATTTCTTTGATTCCTAATCCATACTTTCTTTCTGTGATAAAGTTAGACTGACTTTATATTATGTCTGTATTATATCCGACAGATTAGAGTTAAGATGCATTAAATATTACATCTCATTGTGTTACTAAAGCCAAGCACATCTTAAGAAAGATTAAATATCACTTTCTCTGCAAATCAAATTAGAACTGAGAAATTCAGTTTCTACACATATATTCACAAAGATATCTCACACTCTGTTCTGAATTTGAGTGAAGAGATGAGCTTTTCAACTCCTGGTAATTAGACTTGAGACACAAAGAATGGCAAGCAACTCCAATCAGCTTTTATGATGTTGAATTATTTCATAGGTCAATTGCATGTACTAAGTTATTATTTCACCTCTGAGTTAGATCAAAAACTTTATAGCAAGAGTATGAAGAAATATTTACATTTGCAGACAAAATATAAAGTACTTAAATTATTCATATTCAATAACTACATTTCAAAAGTAAAATAACAAATTCTACTAAATTTCAAGCTCCAAATTGTTATGGAAGAACTACTTTGTTAATTAGGAAAAACTATGCCATTTTCCTATGAGATAGCTTTTGTTCCTGAAGAAATGTGGCTTTTGATTTTGCTCTTTAAAAGAATGTCAATAACTATTTATTGACCATTTCTGCCAGATATATTGGGGAATATAAAGAAAATTATGAGACACAAACCCTGGTCTCCAAATGTTTTAATTTATTTGGAAATACTGCTAACTCATGAAATAACTAGAGGAGTCTTGACCCAAGGAAAACAAAAGTGATATAGCTTGCACATAAAACATTCCACATGTGCCTCTACTCCTCACATCGACCTGTGGGGACCATACAATTACTGGCCCTGTTTTGCAAAGGAGACCTTACAGCACTGAAAGGTTAAGTGCTTGCCAGTCAGTGTCTTGTCACCGTGCAGTACTGACCCAGATTTTGCCCTGGAGTCTGTGACCATGCTATTATGTCCATGCTATACTCCTGCTAAAAGGAGACGGGAGGGTTATTATAACGAGTCTCCTAAGGCGAAATAAAAATAAGAAAAGAGTTCTCAAGATGCTTTCATGTGCTATGTACAGTAACTCTTTAAAATAAGAAAAAAAAAATGTTCAGTATTTCCCAATCATTTTAAAAATGTAAACCTGGTTTGAACGGAATGAGGGAAAAATTTTTGCAAAGTCTCTGCAACTGCACAATTTGTCTCAAAATCAAATAAATTAAAAGCTGAAAAGTAAAAGAAAAACAAATAGCCCGAGGAAACTATTTACATAAAAATAAGATTAGAAAGCCCTCCTTGAGCAAAACACCAAAAACAATAAAGTTCTAGAGATATGACTCCATAAAAATGTAAAGATGTCAGCTATAAAAAAATGCCACTCATGCCAGGAAGAGATATTGAAATGTGGGTAACAAAGAGTTTCTGACTTATTATATAAACAGCTAGGAAATTGATAAGAAAAAATGAAATATCCAAACAGAAAAAAACGAACAAAGGACCTGGAACAGGCAATCCCCAGACACACACGTGCAGAGGGGAGAGACAAAATTAACAGAGAAAAAGTGCTTAGCCTTCAGTAATTAATAACAAGATGAAACTAGTTTTGCTGAAGTAATAGGAGAATCAAGTTATCACGTAACAGAAGGTAATACAGACATGCAAACTGTGAAAGAATGTCACATAAGGCAATAACATATTTGTGAATGGATATATTACCTGAATCTTATGGGGAAGAGAAAATAATATATAATAGTATATGGGAGGGTGCGGGTTGAGAAAGGAAACTATAAAAACTTTAAAAGATCTTTTAAAATTCAGGAATCATACTTATTGAAAAATAAAGTATAAAGAAAAATCACTTTAACCTAGAAATTATTTTTATCTAGGTAACTGGGTTGTAAATCACCTTCATTCATCATACGAACTAGACAAAGTACAATGTTTGCTCATGGAGCCAAACAAAGACCCCATTTGTTAACAAAAATAAGCTTAAACTTGCTATCACCTCACAATTCAAGTCAGGTTACATAGCTGTGTTTTCCAGTCATTCGTGTAAAATGATAAGCACTTTCCTGTAAAATTATTTTCTCTCCCCACTGAAATATAAACTTTTTGTTTTTCAACATTTTTGGTATGTGTAACCAAGTCATACTGACTCTCCCCACCCCCAGCAAAAAACATCATGTTTGTTGAAACACTGTGCTATCAGATAAATCCATGGAAATATTAATGTGTCTGCTTTCTCCATATGTTCCCCCAACCCACCCAGTCCCATCTGAACATCACAACAAGACATGTAGCCTCAAGGTTTGGGGCCTGGAGATAAACAAAGGCACCTGAAGTATCTTTGATTTCTAGAACATGGGATGTCCTGGATGGGAAGGTAGCATTAGTGAGCTGGGTAGTGATATTCCCCAAACCGTGGTGATGAGGGATGTCTGTGAATTTAAGAAGGCTGTGGAAGCAACCAAGGAGGTAACCAGGCTTTTTCGAGAGGAGGATAGAGAGGATGGCTTGGTGCATTTAGACAGGCTGCATTGCATGCATTAGGATCTCTTTTGTACAATACTTCAGGCAACTCTGTAAAGATGGACTAGTGATGGGGAAAGTATTCTTTCCATGTTGTTTCTATAGTTCATTTCTGATGCTTTAGTAAAAGAAACCATACAAAATCTTTTTGAAAATTGCTTGCTTTTGCCCATTGATTTAATTACTTTGTAAAAGCATGAACAAGCAGCTGCCTTGCAATTTTTTAAAATCTATTTTCTATTAAGGAACTAAATGTAGACAACTCAGTTACATTGATTGATGTGGCATTAAGTTACAAAACATATGACCTTTCCAGGGGCTTATTTATTGCTTTTATAAGAAAAACTCAAATTATCAACTATCTGAGGTTGAATTGGAATAATGAAGAAACTACCTACTATTAGTTAACATTAATTTAGGAATTTTAACAATATTCACCAAGATCTGTTTATTCTGTCCTTTTTATAAACTTTATGGGATTTAAAAGTTGGTTAAAAGTTGTTTTAAAGGTTGGATCTGAGAGGATTCCTGAATTTTCCCATAAGCAATACTTACAAAATTCTATTGAGAATTATTACCTACTGTGATTTTTCTGCTTTTTTAAAAGGATATCCATACATTAGCATGGAGCCTCCAGAGTGTATCTGATTTTTATTCATCCAGATTCCCTAAATGATCCTTCCCAATATGCAAGCTACTGAATTAATGCAAAGCATATGTTACTAAATAGGAACGAATTCTAGTTCATATGAGCTACCAAATTAAAATTTAATAAAAACGGAAAGACTAACTCTCCCTTGAATATGACCTCAGCAAAGGTCATTTTCCCTCATGGAGTCCTTCAAGCACTAAATTGGAAACAGGTAATGCACTGCTGCCGTTCACCCCATCGCCCGCCATTCACTCAGTGGTCCTTCTTTCAGGTCCTTTACCAGGGCCCACTAAGTCATCCAAAGGGAAGGAAAATATGAGAAACTGAAACGAATAAGAATATAAAGAAGTATAGGGTGAGGTTCGACAAGAAAGCTTTATTTCCCTCTGACTACAGCTTTAAGCCATTAGTTGAGAAAATTTAATAAAATATTGAGGTTTCCTATTACATGTTTCATTCTAAACAGTAATGCCCCTTAATAGATTCCCACGGAATGGGAATCTATTGATTGATCAATGATCCAGCAAGTGTGATTTCTTTGTAGGAAAAGGTATAGTTTATTATACTTTTTAAAAAGAAAATCAAAATGATGTCACTATGAGGTAATCATTATACATGAGAGGAAAAGAAGCAAGTAATACTTTCATGAATGAGTCTGTTTTTGAAAGATTTTAACATATAAATGCTTGTTTTTTCTAAATTACTATGATTTAATAAAGATCTCAATACAAGTATATTTTCTAGGAATTATACAATTTTCACTACTAAAATATCTAAATTATTGATGTTCAGTAAAGAGATCAAAATTGCCCTGGCTGGTGTAGCTCAGTAGATGGAGTGCAGGCTGCGAACCAAAGGGTTGAAGGTTCGATTCCCAGTCTGAGCACATGCCTGGGTTGCGGCCAAGTCCCCAGTGGGGGCCACGAATGAGGCAGCCATGCATTGATGTTTCTCTCCTCTTTTTCTCCCTCCCTTCCCCTCTCTCTAAAAAATAAATAAATAATTTTTAAAAAAGAGAGAGATCAAAATTCACCCAGTGGAAAAGCTCTTGAGAAATGTTAAATCACACTGGAAAATCAAGCTTTCCACTAATTTCCTATTGTTCTTAAATTAGCAGTTAAGAGAAAACAGTTTTTGTTTGCTGCAAGACAAAACAAAGATACAAATACAAATAAATAAATAATAGCACCCAGTAAGAAATCTGTACTTAGCGAAATAACAGACAAAGAGAATGCAAATGTGTAGCCATCTGGAGAAGAAGAAAATCAAAAGTAATAAGCAGCATTCCGAATTTATTACAAAGAAATTATGCCAAGAGCTTCTTATTGCAGTTTTCTGTGGAAACGTTCAAATTAGTGGGTAAGAAGTACATTATGTACTACATATTTAGGCCCTACTGATATTATTTTATACATGATCTCATGGCATAATATTTGCCAACCAATCTAAATTAACTTGGCTATAAATGCTGTCATACTGATTGAAAATTTGCTATCATGCCACAAACAGCCAGTTATAATGAATGACACCATTTTATGGAATTGTCTAGAGCCAGAGGGGTATGATATTTGGTCATCTTTGATATTACAGAAGGCAAAGAAATTAATAACTCTGAAAGCAATTGAGATCTCAAGCAGACACAAAATAGAGGCTTGAAAAGAGAAGAGACATAATGAAAACTGAACAGGTCAAATAAACCAGCAAAAGTTCATCACCGCCTTACTTCAGGAGAGGTATGCAGAGAGATTTGAAATGGTGCTCATCATCACAAGAACAATTTGGACAATTCTGCTCCTTTCACTACTTCAGACTCTAGATCTGGGAAGAGGAAGGGGGAAAAGTGGAAAAAAATAATTTAAAATGTTCTTGCCTGTAGACTTAACTCTTTAAAAATGTCCCTCAAATTTTAATATTTCAGAAATCAAATTCCATTACCAGCTGGCATTTTTCTGCTGCGTCTCTGAATGCATAAATTGTGTGTTTAATTGCTTTTGAATCCACAGTGCCTGGTAAATATTAAGTATTCAAAAATATTTCTTGAATGGAATTGTTAAATTCTGTGTAAGAGAACATCTCTAGAATTTTTGTGTAAAGTGATGATAATTAATGGAACAGAAAAGAAAGCTCCTTTTAGTTTATCTCACTTGAATTCATTTAAATGTTTTTTTAAATGCAATCTCTGGACCCGTTTTCTAGAGGCGCGTTGTCCTACATTTTAGACAGTGGCCATATTAAAGTTTAAAATTAAAACTTTACTTCCTTGATCGTAATAGCCACCTTCACATACTTGGTAGCCACAGGCAACTAGTGTTCCCTGCGTCAAGCAACAGTTCCATTATTGCAGAAAAGTCTTTACGTCGACATTGTTCGACAGCGTGGCAGAGTGCATTATCATTTTCCATACCTATTTTCTAAACCGTACATTCATTTATTCATTCAAAACTATTTATTAGATATACCTTATATGCTAGACACTGAGGATGCAAAAATAAACAAAACCTTTTTTTTAACATGTAAAATCTTCTGTAGGAAGACATTAATAAACAAATAGTCCAAATGCAGTGCCATGTCATGGAGGGTTAATTGGAGAGGGAAAAATGATGAAGGAGACAACAACTGAAGTAACCAAGGTAATTTTCTTTTGTGATTAAGCTAGAAGAAGTAGAATTGGGAAGAGAAGAAAGAAACAAGAGGTATTTCTGAAGCACAAATAGCAGGATTCAGTGAGAAATTGGATGTAGCAAGTAAGAGAGAGGGAGGAATCTGGAATGACTGCCCTGTTTCTGGCATGAGCAAATGAAGAGATGGCATTGCCATTATCCTAAACTGGGTCTTCATGAGGAGGCACAGACAGAGTGGAGAGGAAAGATGACCATTTTAATGTTATATCTGGGTGCTTTTTAATGTTTATAGTACATGTGTGCCCAATATTCATGAGAAAGTTTGAGACTGGAGCTAGAGGTTTGGGTATCATCATTGTGAAGCTGGTAGTTGGATAAGATCATGCAACAACAACAAAAAAGCAATGTTGACAATGAGAGCCAGGAAAATTAACATTAACCATTTCTAGAAAATTGCAGGAAAAACAGAAATGAATGTGGTCATAGAACTTATAGAAAAGAGTTTCAGAAGAAGCCAATAACCTAATAAGTTTCAAAAAATTAAATAAGATAGAACTAGGCAAAAAAAAAAAGTCCATTTAACATGGCCATGGGCCACAGGTGACCTTAACATGAGCATTTACCTTCAACGACAGCAGCAGAATTTCAGTAGCAGAAAAGTCAGGAGTGAATGAGTGAGGAAAAAGAAAGGTATGACCAGACGACACTTCTCAGAAATTGGACAAAGGTGGGCTTGAAAGAGCTATACATGGAGTGACATGTAGATACAAGAGAGGACACTTGTTTGATAATTCTGTTGTGGAAAAGGCTTGAATGTTCAGTTTAAAAGCTCTGTGTCCATAGGCTATGCCTATAATGGGTTCATCTTGGCTGGTTTGGATTCATTGCAGGTTATCTCTAGAGCTACTGACCCTTGGCTCATGCTATGGAATGCATTAACTAAAGATCAATGATGTTTTGAAACCATAGGTCTGTAAATCATTTCAGAGCAGGATGTATCCACCTGCCAGCACTGTTTAGTAATAATAGTAATTGAACTTATACTTGCATCTACTTTCGGTTGAGCCTGGAGGAAGGCAACTTTCCAAGTACAGTCTGGTAACATAGCTAGACTATGTATTTATGAGGAGTTCATTATAAGAGATCACCATGAGCAGCTTTGGGCTTCCTGCTTCAGAGGAGCTTCAGACGTGCATCAGTAGCGGTTATAGACCTGTACAGATCAAGAGTGTCTGTCAGATCCAGAGGAGGGGGAATAAAGAAACCTGTGCCTGAGACCTCTGGGACACTTTTTCTACCTTCTTCTTTGTATCTGTGCTATATCCTTTGCCTATAATCAAATGGTTCTGAGAGCATAAACTGAGTTTCATAAGCAGGGGAATACTGATAGTGATTAAAACATAATTAACACTCGCTAATGATTTTATTAGCAAAAATACTCAGCTTTTTCAGTCTCCCAAAGAATATATCACAAGTGAAATTTGGGGGCTCAACAATTATAATTCCTTGAGGATAGTTTTTTTCCTCAAGGAAAAAATTAAAAGTCTCATTTTCACAAAACATTTAAAAGAAAGGAAAGTAATTGTCTAGTTTGTCCATGAAGCACTGCACCATCAGCAAAGGAATATTTGAACAACTGTTTTTCCATGCAAACTATATGAAGAGTTCTTTAAGAGAAGCAGACTTCTGGCCAAGATGGAGGCGTAGGTGGAAATACTGTGCCTCCTTGCACAATCAAGATTAAGGACAACAAATATTTACAAACAATAACACAACCAGAACACAGAAAATTGAACTACAGAATTCTGACAACCATTCAACCAGACCGGTAAGAGGGACGGAGTCAGCAGCCAGTGGAGAGGGGTCATGGCAGGAAAAGGCAGTGGCTGCCAGACCCGTGGGAGGGAACACAGGTGGCGTGGGGCTAGCAGACCCCAGATGCAGCCTCAGATGCGGACTCGGGGAAGAAACAAGCAGAGCGCGCAAGGCAGTTGGCCAACTGTGGTCACACATTCGCGCTCAGATAAAGTAGGCAAAAACCGGCAGTGAGACAGACTGTGCAGGGTGGAGGGGAATGAAGGGGGGAACGGGACAACTGTAATGGCATAATCAATAAAATATGTTTTTTTTAAAAAGAGAGAGAAGCAGTCCATTTTAGGTACTCATACCCTCTTGGTTGTATTCTTTCACTGTTTTGTCAACCATTTCATCACCCCTCCACCTTTACTATGTGATTTCACATGCTCAGGCATCTCATCCATTTCATTGGTTTGTGGTTAAATCCAACGTTTCTCCAGCATTACGTGGGTGAGTTGAATCCCTTCAGTTCATACAACAAGGTCTTTTTGTTACCTTTATTCAAACAGACATCCTACAAATACCCAGGGACAGAGGCCAGATGGCAATGTTCATAGATACAAACTAGGTGAAACGGAGTGATTTAGTGATCAAAGTAGGAGACGATCAGACAGTTTAATAAAATGCCAAAGAACATAGCTTTTAGGTCAGTAAGTAGATGTGGGATTAAATTCCAGATGTGCTCTTTACTGGCTCTATGACCTTGAGAAGGGTACTTAATATATTTGAGCATCAGTGTCCTTGTCTGAAAAAAATGGTGAAAACAGTAATGCTTCACAGAATTATTGTGAGGATTAATATCACATATATATGCAAACTGTTGAGTCCACTGACCAGCCTATAATAAGTACTTAATAAATGGTAATGGTTTAAATTCAATGAATGAGGGTTCATTAACAAATTATATATTCATGAATATAATACTTAACCTGCCCAGATAACTTCGTATCTTAGTTTTCTAATATGACAGTAAAATGCAATTTAACTTAACTGAATTTTTACGAGCATAGAGAGGCTGAATGGAGACAAATGGATAATGGCCAGGCTATACATAAAAATAGAATTCTAACCCGAAACCTCTGCACCAACCAGCTCAGGAAACCAAACCACAACCTCTGCAGTAATCAGGACTGAAAAATCAGGACTTTGTCAATAACTGCCAGCTTCTTAATATTTGCTTGCACTTCTAACTCAGGACCAGCCATAGAAAGCTGAATAAACTCCCCAAACCAATCACATAGGATGCCCACACTTCTGGTCAGCCCACCTCCAGCTTCCCATGTCAACAACCTCAGGTCAGAGCACACCTGAAGCCTTCCCTTTCTCTACTCTAACACTGTGCACTGCCTTGCCCGCCTTTGAGTTTCTGCCAAACAAAGTGATGGTGGCTGACTCCCTTGCTATAGTAAGCTCTGATAAATTGCCTCTGTTTGCCTTCATTTGGATGGCCTTTGTTTCCACAGCATTATAGCTGAGGTTTAATGTTCAATGCCAATTTTAAAATGCCTTTTCTATTTTATTAATATTATTGTTGTGCCAAAAACAGACACCATGATCACTAAGGCTCCCCCGAGCAACCATCTGTTTGTGGATGTACAGCCTGTCCTCCAGGTACCTCATCTGAATGCTTGTGACCAATCCAACTCCCTCCCTACCTAAGCACCACAACACAAACTCTTCAACCACTTTAAGTGTTCCAGCTTCTCAACCTCTCTGCTTTCCCCTTCTTATCATACAGCCTCCTCTTTCCATGTCATCTGGACTCCAGAGTCAAGCATTTAGCAATTCTGAAGTCAGCAGTCTCATTAACTCTCCGTTTCATGCGCCTCGATAAACTCTGGGTAGGCAAACACTGTTGTCACGTCTCCTTCCTTTACATGAAAGAGGGTTCCTGCCTTTTGAGAAATTGCTTTCCCACTCCATCCACACAGTTTGATTGATTGCTGTCCATCCCAGTGGCCCCATCCCATCATGCATCCTCTGGGGACACACAGGTGAACCAAATGGGCTTAAGGAGAGTCAGTCCCACAGCGTTTCTGGATTTTCTCGTTTGGTGCAAGGTGGGGAATTTGTGAGTCCAGAGCACTTGGAAGTCATAGTTCTAGTCTAATGGGATAAAGCAGTGTGAAAATGAAGTCCATATTCAAAAGGAAAAAAATAATCGTACATGTAGATATCATTCACTGGTATAGGGAATGGGGAAGGAAGAATGAATTCCAAGGATGCAGGGAAGGTTGGTTGAGTGCGAGGTTATGTTGAGTCTGAGGCCAGAACAGAGGAGAGAAGGCATGGCTGCGGATAACTCTGGTGGTTACCAACATAATGAGACTTCGCCCACGGAGAATGGGTGGACTAACATTTAAACTCCCATTTTTGATAGTTCTGGAAATTATCTGGATATGTTACTAACAAAGCCTGTAACAATAAAATGAGAAGTATCATATAGTCAAGATAGAAATGCACCATGCTCACATGTAAATGTTCAGATAATAATTCAGCATATACTAACAACTTAAAATCCTTCAAGTTGTTGGATATTTCTCACAATTAGCCAACTATTTGCCTCTGAGTTCTTAACTTTGGTAAGTGATGTCCTAAAGCCTATTGACATAGCATAACCAAGAAACAATTATGGGGGGTGGGGTAGGGATATTCAAGAATGCTACACCTGGGTCAAGGTACCCAGGCAGATTATGTAATAGTAAGTAGCCTGGGAAGCAACCAAGTCAATTCGCCGATGTTTATTGAGCAGCCGATGAATGTCGCTGACAAAGAAATAATAGAAAATGTTTCGATTTGGGGGTCAGAAGACCCTTAGTGTCCTGGATCTGGAGTTTGGTGAAGTCACTCTCAGCTCTGAGCCTCAGTGTCCTCACTGCAGAAGGAAGGTGTTGTGGATCATCTCATTTGGAGTACAATAAAGCAAAAAAAGAAACACAAAATCTCCAGCCTCTCTCATAAGAAGGCATGCAGTATTTGGGCAGACACTTGAAAAATGAAATCTCAGAAAGAACTGTAAGTAGCAATGCAAACTAATAAATACACGATTCACCACAAGGAGGCCTTATAAGCAAAAAAAAAAAAATTTTAAGGTAAAAACAATTTCAAGAATAGGACCTTAAGGACGCCGTTCTAGACAATGTGGAGTACAGCTGGGTGGCCATTGGAGGGAGACTTCCCATCTCTTCCCAGGCCAGGGGACGATTCTCAAAGTCCACCAGTGGCAGTCTCGTCTCAGCCTTAGGAAGGGATTGATTAGCAGAGGGATTGACCCAAAACGGGTGTAACCCTGGAGGAGACGACCCAGGATGCTCGGTTTTGGATGCTGCCTGTCGGAGCCAAGAAGGGAACCAGAGGGGCGGGCGCCTGGCTGCACTGCGGGCCAGGCACCCTGACTCACCTGTTCCGCCGCGGTCTCCCCAAGCTGCGCCTGCCCACCCCACCGGCTAGTAGCGCGGGCGGTGGACGCCCTCCGGGTCGGTTACCGCGTGTCCAGGCAACCGCTGCGCTGCCCGCCGGCCTCGGGGCTCGAGCTTCCCTGGCCTCTCCGTGGGTCTTGCCTCCTGCCACCTGGAGCATTTCCGCTCCAGACCAGTGCATCGCTAGGCCCTCCCTGTGCAGCCACCACCCCACCCCTCGCCGCCCACCACACCCAGGCTCTTTCTTCTTTCCTTCCAACCAGCCTACCTCACCAAACTCGGTTTCCCCTTTACTACAAAGGGGAAGAAGTCGACATCTTAGGATCGTAGTTAGGGTTAGAATCAGATAAATCACAGACTTATTAAATGGGAAGCATGGTCTGCCTCAGAAAATATTAAGAGATACAAAATATATTCCTAAACTTTGTTTCCTCTTCAATGAACGTATGCTGTGACCTGAAATGGACTTCAAGGAAAAGCACTTGTGTGCCACACTGTTTTCACCAACTACCTTTTGGATGAAATCAAACACAAGGAGATAAACTGAAGAAGGGTGAAGGTTAGTATTCTCACTCAGGAAGTCATACTTCCAGGCAACACTGGGGACAGGCAAAGGACTGCCCAGGTTAAGTAAGCCAAATTGATTGCCGTAAGAGTCCATTCAATTAGTAATTCTTTCTGATGGGGTACATGTGTAAGGCCATACCTGGAAGAAAATAATTTCAGCCAAAGAGGTAAAAGAGGAAGCAACCGCAAGCAAACTGGATGGAGGTCTTAATCTTAAATCAACACGTGCAGAAGCAGAACATTCCTTGTCATTAAAAAGTAGATTCCAGAATGCACTCTCCAGTTTTCCACCTCTTCCCATTAATTATTAAAGTTTGACAGGTTAGCAATACAATATTAAATTTAAACCAAATGAAACATTTGTATAGCAGTAAATATGTAGCGTGTTCTTTTTATTTTTTTCAAATCTTCCCGTATAGCTCTCTTGTTTTTCCTTTTTTGTTTCCTGTTCAATCTCCTTACATTGACTATTGTAATAGTTCTCTTTATCTCTATGTGATAATCTTGAATTGGCTGCATTCAGGATCTAACCTGCTTTTATCACTTTTCTGCCTTTTCCTCTTGCCTGTCTCTGTGTTTCTGCAGTCATCCATCTTGATTCTTCTTTCCTTCTAACTTCTATCATTGTCTTTTCGCCCTTCCCTTTATAATATTTCTAGTTTCTGTCCACAGTTCTGCTCGTTCCCAGTCAATTAAATTTAATGGTGCAAATCTATTTTTTATGTGGACTTTAAGTCCATCAGGGACGTTATTTATGTTATGTTTTGGCACAACAATTATTTTAGTGCTCTTCTTCAGTTTTTTTCTAATGTTTGATATTAACAGCTCATGGTCCATACCACAATCTGCTCCTGGTCTTGTCTTGGCAGAGAGAACACAGCTTCTCCATCTCATGCTTCCAATTACATAGTCTATTTAATCTCTCTATTGGCCATCTGGTGATGTCCATGTGTACAGTTGTCTGTTTGGTTGTTTAAAGCATGTGTTTGTGATGGACAAGTTGTCGGCCTTGCAGAAATCCAGGAGCTTGCTTTATGCTTGAACCCTACTCCAGATTTCCCAATGACATCTTCTTGTATTCCTGTTTACTCTGTACGGACAGTGAAGAAGGTGAAGAGGAGAAAAACATGGTGCATTTGAAATACAGCATTGCTGGAAAACTCTACAGATATCCTAGACTACCAGAAAGATGGAAAAATAAGTCCTAGAGCAACTTAAGCCTAAAACATCACTGGAGGCAAAAATGAAAAAACTGAAGCTGTCTTATTTTAGGAACATGAGGAGAAAGCAGGGTTCTTTGGAGAAGACAATAATGCTAGGAAAAATAGAAGATAGGGAAAGAGGAAGACAAAAGGTAAGGTGGGTGGACTTCATAAAAGATACCATAGGCATGAGTCCCCTGGAGCTGAGCAGGGTCAAGGACAGAACACTGTGATCACTCATAAGGTTGCCGGGTGTCAAAACCAACACAAAGACATGTAACACACACAAATACACATTCATGAGGGTTCAAAGAATATATATTCTTCGAAGTGAATATATTAAAACAATGGGAGACTTTCCTCCCAAAGCAAAATTTATCTACTAAAAAATTTTATTCTTCAACAATTTTTCTCTTAATTAATTATTGTAGAACTCATTGATAATTGCTATACACCTGTTGTGGTAGGCAGATTCTAAGATGAAGCCCAAAGACACTTTCCCCTGGTAAACATGCCTAATCCTCTGGACTTTGAATATGCTGGATTTCATTCTCGCAAAGTACGTGTTATATGATACAATTGACTTTAAAAAGAGAGATTACCACCCTGGCCTGGTGGCTCAGTTCATTCAACCATCATTCCGTTCACCAAAAGTTTGCATTCAATTCCCAGTCAGGGCACGTACCTCAGTTGCAGGTTCCATTGATCAAGTTTCTCTCTCACATTGATGTTTCCCTTCCTCTGTCTCTCCCTGTCTCCCTCCACCCCCTTTCTCTCTCTCTAAAATCAATAAACATATCCTTGAGTGAGGATTCATTAAAAAGGGGGGAGGGGATTACCCAGGGTGAGTTTAACCTAATTGT
>PVKM010007187.1:0-42048 GCA_004027735.1 Carollia perspicillata | reverse complement strand
GAGCAGAAAGAATCAAATATCCGTAAGAGTTCGGTAGACAATAACATCTGCCTCCATACAGCAGTTAACTTCCCACAATCATTAGAACTATAATTGTAGGCTTTAGATGTGTAATAAATATTTGTTACAAAGTTGATCTAAACACCAAAATATAAGGGCTAGGACTAATATTTTGCAATGGAGAAAGTCTGGCTATAAGAAGCCTTCCAAATCAATCATTAAAAAGATTCAACGAATGAACGTGGAAACAAAAAAAGATAACGATATTCCAATGAGTTGAGCCTATTGGAGAATTAGGAAGAAAGTATGATTATATTAACCAAAATTGTGACACTTGAAAGAAGATTGGGTTAAAAAAATAAATGTCAGGTTATCTTAATTTTGATATTATTTTTTGGACATCCAAAGTAGAAGCTCCATGGATGTGGTTAGAAAGGAAATCCTGGATGAAGAGTTCTGGGATTATTTGTCATTATAAACATAATGGTTGACATTATGAAGCTGGGTGGTACATAGGCAAAAGGGAATAAAAGTTATCGACTTCCAGTTATAAAATAAATAAGTCATGAGCATATACAGCATTACACAGGGAATATACTCAATAATATCGTAATAACTTTGTATGGTGACAGATGGTCACTAGACTTATCTTGATGATCACATTGTAACGTATATAAATGTTGAAACACTATGCTGAACAACTGAAACTAATATGTTATTGTATATTAACTATACTTTAATATCTTTTTCAAATAAATAAATATTATTTCCCCTTCTAACATCAGTTGCATTTATAAAATAATACCTTTCTAATTTCAAATTTAGGGTTAAGATTTTATGATTTTCTCATATGAGTAGAAGTTTCTGGACCCAAACATCATGGGCAAAGCCATGCATAGAAGACACAAAAGGGAAGTGAATGAGATAAAGAACAAAAGTAGAGAAACGTACATGTGTTAGAATACTTTCCTGACATTAAAGCCTCCCCAAAAAAGTTTATGGAAATGGTAGATGACTGTGGGTGTAAATATCAGAGAACAAGGAAAACAAGAAGAAAATCAGGACACAGACATCTGGTACCTAAAAAAGTCACTTGTGATCTTTGTGAAACCTGCATCAGTTGACTGATGGGGGCAAAAACCAGACCTCAGGGTGCAAAGGAGCAGGAGGATGTGAAAGGCTTTGTTAATAATTCTGCTGGCTGTGGCATGAATCCATCATCCAGCTCTCTCTAGCTGTCTCTCCTGTCTCTCATAAGCCATGATGAGACAGGTATGGATACAGATGTAGATATAGATATGATATACATGAAGATATAGATGTAGCTGTATAGATACAGATACACAGCACTAAGAAAGATAAGATCTCACTTAAAATTCAGTACATCAACCCACCTGCCTTAGGAATCATTAGAGTTGGAGAGAGGGGTTCTTAAATTTCAAACTATTCCTTTCTTCATTTTGTGTCACCACCTTCCTATGAGTTTTACATATTCAATACTTAATACCCCCTCAGTGATGAATAAAGTGTTTGCATTTGACTAACATGAGATAGTAAGTGCTTTAGAAGTCATTAACCTAAATACAAAAAGATTTCGAATAATCCTTCAAAATGTGAAGGCACATAACACATAAGTAATTGTTAAATATATTTTGTAGGGGAAGATGTTAATTTAAAGCACTTGTGATATTTAATGCCACTCAGGACAGTTGTGAAAAAATTTTTGCACTCCGATGTACTCATCAACTCATATTGTCCTTTCCGAGGTCAGAATGAGCCCCAGGCAAAATGCTGCTCTCCTGAATGTTCATTTATGATAGCCCCAGCTCCCAGGTTCTCAGTATTTCTCTTCCTGTCTTTGGTACCCTGTTTCCTGGTTTTGTACCTTTAGGTGGCTATAGGCTCCAAGCTCATTCTTAAGTAATCCTGGAATTTTTAATTGATATGGGCTGAAAGTATTAACTCTCAGAGAGCATTTGCACTTCAAAGGACAACTCAGGAAGACTAAGCACTTTTAGATTCGAACTGAAAATGTAGACAGATTTCATCTCAAACAATGTTCACATTGGTAGGACAGATTTTTGGAATCTTTTTTTTCCTACCTTTTTTTCTTTTTGGATTTTTTTTCCTACCTTTGAAGATTTTTGGCACCTCTCAAATTTTACCTTATATGTATGTGCCCTAAGTTTTCCTGAACAGTCTGTTAACTGACTATAGATTATTAATATTGGGAAATAATTTTTTACTCTCACCTGGCCTGAAAATGATTGAGGCCATCTTTCAAAAACCAATCCCAAACAGCTCAGCAGAGTTTACCTAAAATGAACCTGGAGAGGACAATGCTAAGTGAAATAAGCCAGTCAGAGAAAGACAAGTGCTGTATGGTTTCACTTACATGTAGAATAAAAACAAACATAGACACAGAGAACAGACTGTATCTATATATGTCAGAGGGGAAGCTAGGTGAAAAAGGTACAGGGATTAAGCAAAACAAAAAATAAAATTAAAAAAAAAACCCTCATAGAGACAACTGTGTGGTGATACCAGAAGGAAAGGGGGTTGCAGGGGGTAGAGGGGGACAAATAGCAATGGAAGGACACTTGACTTGGGGTGAACACAACATACAGATGATGTATTATAAAACCATATACCTGAAACTTATATAATTTGATTAACCAAAGTCACCCCAATAAATTCAATAAAAATTTAAAAACAGAGATAGAACATAGAGGTGATTTTTACCTCTGGAGATGTTTATTTAAAAGTTATTTTTTTTCCTTCTAATAAAAAAAATCCATAGCATTCCTTACTCAATCAAAGGTTTAAACATTTCAGGACACTAAGTATTGAAATATAGTCAACAGATTAATTCACTTGTATCTCTTGTTTTACTTTTTAAGGATTTTGTGGCTTCTTAGATACCAAGAAAATTAATTTTCATTATTTCCTGTATGAGACAATACATACATGGTTGATGCTACATCAACTGTTAGTTTTATAGCTTTAACATAAAACCCTCATGCTGTCCTCATATCTCTAAGAAAAGATATAGCACTGAAGAAATAACTTATAAAATTATTAGTCAAATTAATAATAAATAAAACTAACCTAGATTAACATCCATCATTTGGATAGCTTAAAAATATAGAAAATAGCACCAAGAGGGAGGATGGAGAAAGAAACAACAGTCCAAATAAACATGGACAAAAAACTAAGACTAATGTAGGAATTTCAGCAGATCTTGGGCAGATTCTATGGAGAAATCACCCAAAAAGGTAACTGTCTTTCCCATTTCTGGGTCAGTTTTCTTTTCCAAAGGAATATTTAATAACTAAAAAAAGGGATTGGAGACAAGACTGCTTTATTTTTGCAGTAGTTTTGTGCCTTTATGCTTTTACATAACTCAATCAACTTTTCAGCTTTTCTTTTAAAATTATTTCCTTTTCCCATTAGTCTGTTAATAATCGTTGCTTCCTGGCATCCCCGTTTTGTCAGGTTATTATGCATTCCTCAGCATTGTGAAAAATGAAAAGTGGAAAAATCACATATTTTTCAGCTGACTTAACACTCCGTAAAGTGCTGAAATTATTAATTGAACATCTTGATTATAAATTAGGTGGAAATAATGTTGAAGAAGCAGCCCCTAGTCATATAGGATTATTATTAGGGCTACACACTGACTGATTTGAATTTCATTCTGGAAGTAGTAGTAAACATAGTTAATACCAGTGCATATGAGCTCATAGATTTTGGCTGAATATCAACCAAATCAAGTAAGCAATTGCCTTCTCAATTTTGAGGTTTACATCCTAAAACCTTGTGACTGTTGCATCTTTGCCTTTTTAAAGGCTTGAGAACTACATCAAGAGTTTAGAGCTAAGCTAATAGCTATCTCCCTCCTGGAAACATTTAGCCCAAAAGCACAACATTTTTAAAACCTCCGTAAAATTCCCTCCACTCATTTCAAAGAGGTGATAATCCCAAATGAAGCTTGGTGGATATTCACCTTTAAATAGTGCCATGAAAAATGTGCTCATCTTGGGCAAATTAAAGCATCATCCACATTTTAACAACTGTTTAACTTGCTAAAGATGATAAACCAACTTCAGTCTCAGAGTAAAACTTACTAACATATCCCATTTAATGTTTAATTACAAGCTACTTTTATCTGTTCTTTGAAGTTGTCCCGGAAAGATCTCTATCCCACAGTATTTTATATATCTTTTAAGCTAGGCTTGGTAGAGATAACAAATCTCAAAATTTTAGTGACTTTAAACAATAAACTTTCAGATCTTGGTTACATAGCATGTTTGTGTGGGTGTTAGATGAACAAGGGCGTCCACTTTCGCCCAGCCATGCAGGATCCCTGCGACAGGTTTACGTGTCAGCTTGGCTAGGCTGTGACAATACCCACCCAGTTATTCAATCAAGCATTAATGTCGGTGCCGTTGTGAAGATACTTTGTAGATGTGGTTAACATCTATAATTGGTTTATGTGAAGGAAATTATTTTTCATAATGTGGGTAGGGTTCTTCTGATCAGTGGAAAGGCCTTAAGGGCAAAATGAGTTTTCCCTAAGGGAGAAGAAATTCTGCCTCAAGACTGCTGCACATGCTCCTGACTGAATCTCCAGCCTGTGGGCCTGTCCTGCTGCTTTCAAGCTTGCCAGGCCCCACTATCTCATGAGCCAATGTGTGTGCATATCTCCATCTGGATCTAGACCTAATCTGCACGTCCTACTGGTTCTGTTTCTCTAGAAAACCCTGAGTGGTACTGAACCCCCCACCTCCTTTCATCTAATGGCTCTGTCATAGTCACCTTCCTCTTCTAACTAGCAGAGGAGAAAAGCACAGAAAGAGGTCAAGAGAAGCACGCCTGAAAGGTTTTATGGAGCCGGAAGTGGCACACAGTGTTATCTGATCCTATTCCCGATAAGAGACTTAGTCACCTTGCTGGACGTCAGTGGTGGAGAAGCTTGGAAACATCTTTTAAACGGGCTCCAATAGAGAGAGCAGATTTTGGTGAACAGCTAGTGTTCTCTACTAAATTTTCACTAATATGATTTATAATACAGTATTTGTAAAATTGCATTTTATTAAGACATGTTTATTTAATATTTCCTATTTTATCATTCATGGAGGCATTTGAGGTGAGTCTCACATTTGGACGGAGAGAAATGGACAGAAGGTCATTGGAGGCTGCATAAATAGAGCAAGTTTGAAGAAAGAGAGAAGAGTAGAAGGAAGAGGAGAGAGAGGAACCTGTAAGGTATGAAGAACACATACAGCTCTCTGGAAATTTATGATCTGATCTTCCTTTCCCACCCCTCTCTGTTAGTGAATCACTACCTCGATGAGCCACCATTACAAATGGAAGTCACACATTCTTCGAGCATGTTTAAACAACAATAACACAGAGTTGTACACACTGATCTGGGTCTTAGAATGAGAAAATGAAGCAATATGAAGCTGGAGAGGGATATCACTTCAAATACATGGTCAAGAATTTGAGTTTTACTCTTCAGACAATGAGAAGTCAATGTAAAGTTTTTACACAAGAAGTGATGTGATCGATGTCAATGTCAGGCATTAGATTTATCAGGTTGTTCTATTTAGAATGGATGGGATGAGGGAGAAATGTAAACTAGACAGGACAGTTAAGAAACGAGACCGCAATAGTGGTATATGGTAGAGCTAAAAACCTGTGGCAGGTGGCAGTGGAAATGGAAAGAAGAAAATAAAGAGGAGCAATGCCATGGCAGTAGCATGAATAGAACCCGCGGATTCATTGCATATAGGGATAAGACAGAGACAATATTAAAAAATAATGCCTAGGTTTAAAATTCAGGTGAGGGGAGTCTCGTGTTGCATAATTGAAGTTAGGGATGCTTTCCCTGTATGCTGGCGTATACACTAACTTTCTCTAAAGAGATAATCAAGTTACGTGGTTCGTCTTGTGGGAGCCCAGAGGAGGGGGTGACCCCTACAGAAATGCCCAATTCCCTTTGCCACTTTCAGACCTCTTGTATTACTATCCCCTACTTCATCACTCCAGAAAGACATTTAATGTTCATTAAGGAGATATAAATAGGTTGCTCCCTTATCAACCAGGCAACTGGGTCAATTTCATACTGAGTCATTAAATGTCTTAAGAACTGGTAATCTATCATATTTTAATGACAATTTTAAAATGGTATTTCAAAACCAAAAGATTTATATCCCATTAAGACACGATTGTAATATACTAATATAAGACTTGACTCACCCATTCAGAGCTGTGTTTTATAGAGGAAGGAGGGGGCATAACTACCCTGCAATATTGGAAACAGCTGACCATTTTGGACATTCAGTTTATAGACAGTATTCATTTAATTTGTGTTTTGGCAGACACATAGATAGCCAATATGTAAATTTACTAATATTTGACTGGGACATTTTAACACATAGATGTGTACCCAAGGATCTAGACAAACAAGTCAAAAATAAACTAACAACATAAAAAAACCCAAGCAACATTCCTGTTGCTGTTCAAAAGGTGAATTAAACCCATATGTAACTAATAAAACAGTTGTATATGCAATTGATGGGAAACTATGTATCACAGAACCAGTTCATATGTAATCTTTTCTCCTCACTGGAGCTCAGGATGGATAAAGAGATGTTCTCGTTGCTAGCTGTCCCTACTCCCCTGCTCTCTGCTCAGCCTCGCTGATGGTCATGGGAGTCATTTTCGGACATGGCTGCCTCTGTAGGCATTTCTGGTGTTAAAAGTTCTTTAGAACCCATGATATTTATGTACATTATTTTTATAATAAATAGATCTCCCCCTGACTCAGCTCTTCTTGCTGCCATTGCTATTTTTCTGTAGCTATTATTTCATTTTCTTCTGTCAAGTCTACAATTGTACATCAGTATAAAATGCCACATTGATGAGATTATTTTGAGTTTTCAGGCGAACTATGATTCTTCTTTTATTTTTTCACTTGTATTGATTTGTTGAGTTAATCAGCACTTGGCTTAATTTCTCTGGTATTCAAATTATTGGGTTATTTTTCATGTATTAATATTTATCACAGTCTCTGGTATCTCTTGCTTTGGGTTACATTACCTTTATTTTTTATTTATTTATTTATTTTTTATTGTTGTGCAAGTACAATTGTCTCCATTTTCCCCATCACTCCCCACTGCCCCACTCATCCCCACCTCCCACCCTCATTCCTATCTCCCTTTGGCTTTGTCCATGGGTCCTTTATACACATTCCTTGATGACCCTTCTCCTTTTTCCTCCTGTTATCCTCTCCCTCCTCCTCTGGTTACTGTCAGTTTGTTCTTTATTTCAATGTCTCTGGTTCTATTTTGCTTGCTTGTTTGTTTTGTTGACCAGGTTCCACTATAGGTGAGATCATATAGTATTTGTCTTTCACTACCTGGCTTATTTCACTTAGCATAATGCTCTCCACATCTACCCATGCTGCAGCAAAGGGTAGGAGCTCCTTCTTCCTTTCTGCTGTGTAGTATTCCATTATGTAAATGTACCACAGTTTTTTGATCCACTCATTTATTGATGGGCATTTAGGTTGATTCCAACACTTGGCTATTATAAATTGTGGTTACACTACCATTATAGGCAGGGTGTGTGCTGAGACTTTGCTTTTTTTTCCTTCTAAGTTTTGATAAATGATTGTATAGTTTTGGTGCCTTTAATATCATGTTTTGTAAGAAGTTAACTGTTGGATCATATGGTCAAGTAATCTGTCAGTCTGTGATATTCCAGAAGATGGTGTCCTGTTTACCATGTTGACTGTAGTGTTGTCTCATAGGAGCTACTACCGCACCAGTGTATTCCAAAGGAGGGCTCTCCTATTCCAGCATTTTGCCTCCAAGCGTCTCCCTCACAAAGCCCATTGGTTAGGATTTAGGGGATCTTTGGGCTCTTCCCTTATGGGTCCAATTAAAAATATAAATATATGTTTAATGTTAAACATACAATGTTTAAACAAATAATAAATACCTTTAATTCTCCTTGCCTTCCTTTTCTTATCTATAAAATAAAAGGAATAAGATCTTACACAACTCAAACTGCTTGTGTTATTTACATAAATTCTATACAAACAAATAAAAGACAAAATTATTTCTCCCTTGTTCTTATTTTTTTCTCCTCAAGAACTTCCCCTTTTCCTTTGATTCTGAAGTAATGAAGAAAAACAATTGTACTTCATCTGCAAAACTTTTGGCTTCTATTTAAATGGTTCACATCCTGGCATAAGGGATGCTTTAGCAATTTAGCAATCTTTAACCTTTATTTTATTCTGGCATATAAAATTTACACTAGGAAGTAACAAAGTTTCATAAGTTGTTCTATGTTTTGGGAACATAGCTACAATTCAATACTTGTAAATTACAAGTGAAAGAAAGAGAAAAAGATTTATAATTCAGAAACTAATTATCAATAAGACCTTGGATGACTAACTTAATTTAAACTTTAATTTCCTTTTTTTATACTACTCTGCTGTTAATGTATATTCTAGTTGTAGCATTCCGTAAGTCTATGAATTATTTGTCAGATTAATAATTCCACCTAAAAGTTTAATGTCACTTTCATTAAAATACATTTTTATATGTTATATTATCTCTTTCTCAGACTATGTCAGGAGAGAATTATTATCCTTTTTTTCATACAAATGCATTGGGCCAGGAAAGTAAAATGAATGTTTCAGGCACACAACTATCTTATGTTTTCAGGAAATAAAATTTCCTACCTTTTTCTTCCTCTGCTTTTGGTCTGATTTATTTTCATATACTAGAAAAAACAGTTCTGTAAATTTACTTAAGAAAGCAAACTCTAGTGATTTGCATGTAATTCATAGTTTATGATTTATATCAACTAATTTTATGCATCAAAACTAACTAGAATCTTGGGTGTTTGATCTCTAAGTGGAGAGGTAAATAAACAAACTAACAAAAGTGACAGGGCCAAAAAAGGGAAAATCCCAGCTCCTAATCGCCATTTTTAATTGTAAATGTGCGACTAGGAAGAGAGCAGAATTATTAAACTGCAGAAGAGAAAAACCATAAGGGATAAATATTTATTATATACACACAATTAAGCAAAAACACTTTATCACTAAAGAAGAATGCTTCAGGGAAATTTTAGAAAGACAGATGCTGTGCTCAGCTAAATTTGGCAGTGTAAAAATTGGTAAAAGTTACAGAACTAATACTCTCTCTTTCTTCTAATATGTCATATTTCTTTGCCTCCTGACTAGACAATGAAGTCAAACACTTAAAGAAAGCCTTTAAAAAGTTAATAAAATCAAAAGATAACCCAACAGAAAAATGGGCAAAAGACTCGAACAAGCAATTGACAAAATCTGATATTTAAACAGCAAATGAATACAAGGGTTTAACTTTGCTAGACTTCAGGGGAAAGATAAACAAAAACCACTAAATGTGACAGCACTAAAAATTTGCCTGAATGTCAAGAATATAAGATAAGTCTACTAATTATAGGCAAGGATATGAATCAACCAGCATTCTCAAACAGTGCTGGTGGAAGAATAGATTGATATAATTGCTCTGCAAAACTCTTTGACAATAGCTATCAAACCTGAACTTACACATGTCTTACAAGCCATAAATCTCACTTCTGGATATACAGGAGTAGGCAACAGTGGGTGTATAGTTGCATTGTGGTATTATTTTGAGTTAACAAAGCTATTGTAATATTTATAACCTATATGTCTTTTTCCATACAAACAACCGTAAACCTACTTTTGCTGACACCTATATATCAAAAAGAAATCTATGCACATGTTCACCAAATGACACACAAAGGAATTGCAGCACTATTTGTGGTATCCAAAAACTCAAAATACTTCAATTTTCAATTATCTGTCTATAGTAGAATGGATAAATTGTGGTATAATTACACAACAGAACAACATATGTACAGCGATATTACACAACTACATGTAACATCATAAAATATTTGCACAAACAAAATGTTGAGCAGAAGACGCTAGACACAAAAAGTATAAAATGTGCAGCTTCATTTATATAAAGTGCAAAACTAGCAAAACTAACACACGTTATCGTATACTTTTGTCCATGTATGTTATCCTTCAATAAAAAGTATGCATTAATTTACATGCATGCACGTTTGTGTATATATGTGTGTATTGTTTTCATATATTCAAAATTACACATGGTTGGACATGTCTATCTCCAATATCAACGCAGAGTCAAGTACAAGCTAAACTATCATTAGACCAACAAGCATGGCCAATACAGGCACCTCCAATACCAACTCCAGAGTTACTGATACATTTTACTGTGGCTTATATATATTTTTTAAGAGTTAGGATTTGAAATAGAATTATTTTTTTTCAAGCTACTTAATCCACGGCCTCCCTCTCTGTTCTCCATCATTTATATCACATTATTGCTGAAGAGGAAGCTTTCACAATAAAGTTCATTATGTAAAATAAGCAGTTAAGATTTGTCATAAAAATTTTAATGTTAATTAATCAATTTAAATACTCTAGATCTAGGACAAAATCAATATTGGGGGATAAAAAAGAGTATTAAAAAGAAAGATGACCAGGTATATGGAAGCGTGTGATACCACCTAAACAGGTATAATTTTCAAAAAGATCAAACCTAAATCTGATTAAATCTCTTGATCAAAAACTGGTTTAATTTTTAGAAAATAATATATAGAAAGAAAACATGAAATCATCCACAAGAAGTGTGATCATCAAAATTCATACTCTGGGAAAATCTACAAAACAAAAATTCAGTTTCTTAAGTAATTTTCAATGGAAAAAATATAATGAAGTAACAATTTATAAATTGGAAAAGGACTAAAGGCATATGAACTATTCCAGTCAACAGACATTTGTAAAATCTGAAGTAAATAAATAAAATTGTAAATATTTATTAAGATAATTGACATATAAAATCATGGAAAAGACTTACTTTTTCAGGTAGCATAGATGTATGATTATTTTTATTTTTAAGCTTTCTTATCTTTTTATAGATCTATGTCAATATATTTACAGGTAAAATATATGATATCTGAGATTTGGTTCAAAATAATACAGAATGAGGGAGTAGTATAGATGAAATAGGACAGGACAAGAGATGAAGTAAACTGAACATAGGCAAAATTATTAGTGCTTATCAATTATACAATTCTCTACTTTTAATTGTGTTTGAAACTTCTCATGATAGATTTAAGGAATAATAAATAAGTTAAAGCAGAAAGGCAGAACTTTGAGTACATTTGATTTTTGCATGGCATTATCGAGGAAGTCAATTACAGTGGCAACAATATAAAGACAGATATTAGGCTATAGAACAAATACATAGATGTGATTCTTTGATTCAGAAACGTCACATTTTAGAAGTGATTATTCATAAAAGCAAAGAGGTGAAACAGGGCAGGTGAGCATCCACTTGGCTGCCGAAGCCAAGAACAAAACAACCTGTTTCTCACGTTTTGCCTTTGGGAATTAGTCATGGTATCAAGTTGTTGGAGAGACACTTTAATTTGATACCTTTTGTGCTTTGGGTATACTTTTTACTGGGTTAAAATTGCTGCTGTTAGAAAAATCAGCGTCAACCATAAAGTTATGTTGACCCACTGGGCAAAGGTGAGATGAGAGGGTCAGACTGAGAAATGAAGACAAGAGGGGAAACGTGCGAGGAGGGGAGCAAAATGTCAGAGAAAACTTTCTTTTTTTAATGAGCTGGATTTCCTTCCTTGTGCCCAGGAAGGCATGTTATGCTTTTTTCTCAGGAGAGGAGTAGAGAGGCACCTCTTGCTGCCCTCTGCTAGTGTTCTGATCATCAGTGTCAACACAGTAGCCTCGCTACGCCTTTAGTAGCAGCAGAGAAATTGAGAGCTGTTCCAGATCTGCCCAATTACAGTTTATGGAGGCTGGCCCCTGAGAAAACAAAAGATCAGCACTTTCTTCTTTCACAGTCTGCACAGGTTCACTCTCTGCTAGATACCCTGCCTCCTCAAAAGGATGCCTTGCAAGACGATTTTACTGAGAATCAAATTATTTTGGTTCTGGTTCCAGACCTGCCACTTTTTCTCCCAACGTTTGGATCTCTCATTTTGCAAATGACAGACTTGAAATAGATGACCTTGGATGTTTTGTTGAACTCTATCAGTCTCTTTCAGTTTACATTCTCCGATTACCTCTGTTAAGTGTGTAAGCTTCTCCGTAGCTCTTCTTTTTGAGATTGAGTGAGAACAGAAGGACATAGAGGGATAATCCCGAGGATGATTCTCATATTTATTGAAGGTGTGCAAGGTTTGCTTTGGTTCTGTTCTGGTTTTGCTTGCTTTATTCTTTTTCGTTTATTTTCTGTAACTGCCTTAGACATTAGATGTTATAGAGAGAACAGAAAGTGTCTTAGTTGATAGGGAATTAGACTACTGCAAATGGTCTTACCTTGTGACTACAGAAACAACCCTCCCCTATTCATTTCCATGCTGGACAGTCCCAGGTATGTCACCCCTTGCAAAGCCATCCTATGTGCCAGAATTATATACCTTGTATGCAAGTTTAATCACAAAAATCCCCTGTTCAAGCACATCCCTGGCTCCCCCATCCTAGAGGAAAACTTATGTATTTCCCGTGGTTCTTTGTACTTTTCTATAGAAATTTTCACAACTCATAATTCAATTGCTATACTATACTTCACTAATTCAGAATACAAAAACCTGTGATATTGCAATTATTTTTTTCACAAGCTTTTCTTTATAGGACATTTCCTATCTCTCTCTTGAGATGGCTTGTCTCTAAATTACCCCAAGAGTTACTCAATCCACAGGAGTAATTCCAAAGGCCAGGCTGAAAAGAAGATACAATGAGATGTTCAAGCACTGCTCTCATAGCACGAAGTGGGTTGTGCCAGCTGGAATCCCTGTTAAACATGGCACACACAGAGGGCCATAGTTATATCCCTCTGGGTCAGCCCCTGACTGAGCCACAAGGTTACACTTGGGTGCCCCAAAACCCAGTTTTTATGACTGTAGGGCTGGGCACACAGAGGTTTCAAGTTCATCATACATGTTCTTGCCTATTGTAAGTGTTGTTTAGCGACCAGTGTAACAACTCAGACTCTGCCCCTCACGGTGACTCCCCTTAAAGACTTTCCTCTACCTGTGAACATTAGGCAGGTGCACCCAGTGAACTCTGACAATCTTCTTGAATTTTGATTCCCAAAGAGATGTGGTTGATATTTAGTTCTATTGCTTCTCACCAATGTCTCCATTTTCTTGGAAAAAAATTGTTTCCACCCTTCCCCTGAGCTCTGTGTACCAAGATCAGAGGTCCTTTTAGGGACACACACACACACATGCACACAGTCAAAATCCATTTATACATTTTCTCCATGCAAGGAGGTACCTGTTGACATTGGGTTTATACACTTTTGGGAGCCTACAAAAGTGTGTGATTTCATTCTTCCTCCTAGTAAAGAACATCACTCTAAGGTCAGTAGATACCAAGTTTACTGGTATAATGTTTTAAAATTATATTTTATCTTGTGGTTACTATAAATATTTATGTGTGCAATTATCGATGTCTTTCTAGTAGATTTATAGTTGTGCACATGTGGAAATTGTATTGTTCTCATTCTTCTTAACCAGCACAATGCCCAGACATTTAATATATGCTCAAAGGTGTTTGTAGAGTAAATTAGTAAAGAGCACGTAGACACCGAAGTGTTCTATGACATAGAAACTCTGCTTCAAAAAATAAAGCGTTAGTAGGTAGAAGAAATACCGTACACAATGTATCGGGAATGTCTGGAGCACAGAGGTAGACCGGGATGGGAAGGACAGAAGCAGGCAAGAAGATCAAGAAGATAGTTATGAACATTATTATGGAGTTGGACTTTAATCTAAAGTGAATGGGAAAATTTAAACAAAAAGGCAGAGAAGTGTGTCTTACGTAGAAATATCCTCTGGTTTTCATATGGCAGATGAACTGAGAATGACCGATACTTGAATCCACTGTTATCTAGGCAAGCAATCACAGAACTCTGAATTAGAATAGTAGCAGGAGAGTAGTGGAAGGCTTAGATGTATATTTAGAGCGGGCAACTGACAAGATTTTATCATTGATTATAAGTGGGAATGAAGGGAAACGATGAACCGAAGTTAATGCTGAGATTTTTGCTTAGACAACTGAAAGGAAGGTAATATCTTGTGGTGGCAAGAGAGAAAATGGGAAGAGGTTCGGGGTGAGAAGAAAAAGACTGAATTGAGTTTCAGACATTAATTCCGGGTGCACGGCATGTGGCACTATGTGTATAAAGCTCAGAAAAGAGATCTCGTGAAGATACAGATTTGTTGGCATTTACTGCATGGCACAGGAATGGCAAAAAGTTTTTATCTTGTGTTTCTACTCTGAAATATGTAGCATTTTCCTAGGGTACTGAGTTAAAAAGAACTTTGAGGCCAAATTCTTTCATGGTGATAGAAAAAAAAAAAGTGTTAATTGATTAGTGAGGTTTGGCACGCACATAGAGAAAAGTAGAAATAGAAGCGTGTTTGCAGCTTTCATTTACCCTGATCTGGATGGCAACTGATGCCATGGGATGTGTGTGGGGGTATATATAGCATGAATAAAGAATGAAGTGAAAGCAAATTAGGGCAAGGTTCTAACGTACCCCAATACTTTAGAAAGATAAAGAAGAATGCTGGGTTTTGATGGTTTAGAGAATGGACTAGGAAAAACCCTTCGTTACATGTTATCACTGCTGCAAGCAGAGTGGCATTAGAGCAGGCAAACACCAACACTAAAAAAATATTTTGGTATTTCTTATCTTAAACGCCATTCTTTTGTGAAAATCACATTCCAACATTCTAACCCTTGGATGAATTAAAGAATTCCTAAGTAAGGCTGTATAACCTTCTGCACTGATTTCCATAAACATGCTTCTGCCCTGGCTTTGTAATCAGGTGTTGACTCCACTCCTACGTCTGCCCCAGTGTCTGCTTCTCTGCCTTTCTACTGTGCTGCTACCTTCCACTGTGGTGCCTTCGCAGCCTCCTTGGTATTTTGGCTCTCCCTAGCCGGTCCCTGTTCTCATCACTGGCACTGTTTTCTCGGCATTGTGAGTAAGTCACATGTCTGTCGGCCACATTTTTCTGTTATGGACTATTGGCTTGCCTACTTTCTTGGACTTTTCTATTGATAAATTAACTCAGCATATACTGATTAACTTCTGTATTCCAGGGCCTCTGTCACTTTGGTAATTTTCTGGGGATAGCAGTCTTACACAGCAAGGGAGAAAGACAAAAAATCCAATGATCATAATACTTCTGTAAATGTTGTCAAAGGCAGAACAGAAAGAGGAGAAGGTAACTTGTTTTCTGGGATCAATGAATGTTTCCCAGATCCGAAGTCACTTGGATTAAATTTGAGAACTATGTAGGGATTATTTCTAGTTCATTCTCCGATCCTATTGATAGATCAATTAGAG
Source organism: Carollia perspicillata (assembly GCA_004027735.1). Taxonomy (NCBI): domain Eukaryota; kingdom Metazoa; phylum Chordata; class Mammalia; order Chiroptera; family Phyllostomidae; genus Carollia; species Carollia perspicillata. The sequence continues at coordinate 26,542 of PVKM010007187.1, read as the reverse complement.
GGAAATGTCGCTATAGTTAACTAAAAATCCAACAGTAGTTTTATTTAAAAACTGTTTTATGATTCTCACAAATAAAATAAGTTTAATAGGGCCTGTGTGGGACTGGCAAGGTAGCTCCCCCATCACCGATAACTAGGGTTTCTTCTCTGCCATTGTCAGTGCTTGGCTTTAATCCTGAAGTTCGCTTCACAGTACAGTATGGCTGCTGAAGAGCCTGCTGTCATGCCTGTGGTTCAGGCAATAGAGAAGGAAAATAAAAGGGAAACTAGATGCACATTGTGGATGAGACAGTGTGGAATACAGGACTGGGGTCAGTTTATGGGGAGAGGAGAGCATGGAAAACACAAGAAAGGAGGGAGAAAAGAAGATAGTGAGAGAAGGAGCACGATACTGGCCGTAACAGCAATGCTATTGTTTTGGAAAGAGCAATCTCTACCAAGTAATAGATCCTTGGGGTGAAACAACAACAAACCCAAAACCAAGTACACAAGAGTATACTATACAAAATGGAAGTGTGAGATTTTTACTGATTAGCAGGACACTAATTATATCAGTATGCTATTTTCAATAGCTGGGTTTAACCGTATTTACTTCCTCCAGTTGGAAGTGGTCCAGGAAACCCTCATTCACTTAGGAGAAATTGGACCATATTTTGTTTCTGAACTAAGGAAACTGTTTGAAAGCTTGGACTGTGTATTTATGAGTTGCTTTGCCAAACTGTAGTGGCAATATCTTTTGAGACACTCAGCAGGGTTGACTTTGTCAAGTGTAACAAAGAATATTTCAAATAGTGGGGGTTTGGCCAAATCTGCAGTGCTTTTGCCAGGTGCTATTCCATCAATTTTTAATACCCATTTTTTTGAGACATTTAATCCATACTTATTTCTTACTGCTTTACTTCTTAACTCATCAAAATGTTACATTTCAAGAGCTCTTTGATGTGTATGATACCTCTGGGCTTCTTTCCCCCCTTCTTCAAAACAGGAAGTTGTGTTAGCCAAGGGGATAAAAGAGGGAAGAAAATCCTTGAATTTTGAAAGGGGTGTTGGTTCTGGTTTCAAAAGCCTTGAAGTCTGAAGCAGTGCAGAACATGATTGAAATTATCATCACAAAAATAGGAAACTGATTGTAAGTGGAAATACACATATATGTGTGTGTATGTATACACATATATACATATATAGGTATATGTCATTACAGATAAAGTGTCAGGAGGTGTCTAATCCCATCCTCCACTGAAGGACTGAATCCCCCAGTGTATTACTGTCATGGTTTGGTCCGTTAACCAGAAACACAACGTCTGCTAAGGTCCACATATTTTTTCCTGATAAAAGCAAGGGGTTACAGCCTTGAACTCTTTTCACTGTAACTTTTTGCCATCCCTCTCTCTGACAGGTGTTTCCAGTATCCCTCTCTATTACTTCATGTTCCCAGGATCCCACTCTCTGAGGGTGTCCCTGTATTCCTCTCTGTGATGTGTGACCCCAGCATCCCTCTTTCTGATAGGTGTTCCCAGGGTCCCTCTTTCTTACCTCATGTTCCCAACGATTCCTCTTTCTAATGACACGTTTCCAGAATCTCTCAGGTGGGTGCTGCTGGCACCCTTCTTCTGAAGGTGTGGCCAACATCTCTCCCTCCCTCTCTCTGTCTTTCTCTTTCTCAAGTCTCATTCCCAGAATCCCTTACTCAGACACACACTCCCAGGACTCCTGTCTCTGACTCCATGTTCTCAGCACCTCACATGACCTGTTCCCAGAATCCCTCTTTCTGATGAGTGTTCCCTGCACTCCTCCCTCTGAGGGTGTTTCTGGCATCCTCCTCTCTCTTCACTGTAACTTCTAGCCTTTGGTTTTCATACATCTTGCTGGGTCACACAGAATCCCATGTTGTTCTGCTCCATGACAGCCTTTAAATATTTGAAAACAGCTATTCCATGTCTTTGATTCTCACGTTCTAGAAATATAGGATAACAAATTCTTTAAACTATTTATATGGCAAAGTTTTATGTCCATCTAATACCTAAGGGAATCTTCTCCATGCATCAATGTTTGTCACTATTACTCTTGAATTTTACCATCCAGAGTTAAATAATCTAAATGTTGTGCCACCAGCTAAGAGAGTTGAAAGAATACAAGCCTGTTCTGGGACACCATATTTTTATTTCTATTTGTGCAGCCAAAGTTCTTCTACATATCTCTATTATCATCGCACACACACACACATTCACTCACTCACACTACATATGAAGAGAAAGGGAAAAGGACAATTTGCTATGGACAGCAGTACATGGCTTGAATGTACTATACAATTATAGCAGCTTCACTACTTAGTATAACAGCATTTGAAACAAATTAGCCTGTTTTAGAAATATTTAAGAGAAAGGATGTGAAGTTATAGAAATCTATAGCACTTATTAGGCTGTTTATTCATCAGATTTTACAGATGCCATGCAGACTTCTCAAACACAACCTTATTCTCTTGATCTAAATGTATATTAATGGAATTCTAAAGTTATAATGATTTAAAAAATCAAAAACGTCCTTAGTTTTGATGCACTGATGTGCACTGCTGAAACCCTTTTCAGCATCCTGAATTGGGAAGAGAAGGCGTCCGTGACTGGCCTCAGCTGCCATCCCTGTCCTTCTCTCAGAGGTCACCGTAGCACCGTTTGTATTCTCGTTATCAGGTAAGTCAAATGTGGTGCAGTGGCCGGAACCTTCGCTTACAACGAAGACGACAGAATTTTGAATCCAAATACCAGTATTAATAGCTAAGTAGCTGCGTACAAGTTACTTTAATATCTCTTGGCTCACTTTTCTGCAAAAAGACAATATAGTACCTCTCAGGAGGTATGTGTGTGAGCATGGGTGTGCGTGTGTAAGTGTGTGTGTATGGAGGAGGGATGAATAAATAACACACCTGTCAATACTTACCTTTCACATTTTCGATAGCAGCTACGTTGCCCACCATCATGACTGGACCAGAGTTAGCAGCCTCCCTGTTTATCTAACAAACTGTAGAATTAGTGACCCCCCCAGATAGTCCTTTACGGCCGCTTGCTAAAGGTTCTGAAGAAGCACAGATCTAATCGGGGATCCACTCTTATAAAAAACACAAACAAACAAAACAGCCTTATGCGTATGTTCTCATCTCCTGCGATTAGTTCCTGTACACTTCCTCCTCGCCCGCAGTGACTCCCAGAGCTTTGGGGAAATTAAAACCATATGCCCTTAATAATTTGGTAATGTTATTAGGATTGCCACATCACCACTTAGATTTAAACTCTAAAACTACATGGAACTGTAAATCTTTAGAGCCAATTACATTAAAATATATGACCAAAATACAGGGTCTGGCACAAATAATGTCTCTTTTCTATTACAAAATGTTTTGTTACAAATCATGAGCATGTAATTCTATGACATGACAATATCACACTCAAACATAACATGTGACATTTTAGGTGAAATGTTCAAAGTAAAGCTATAAATTATTGCACCCATATCATTACCCTACCAACCACATTCAAACAGGCCTTACTTCTGCTAGCATTATTTTTTTAACTTTTAGAAATTCTAACATATGACAAGAAAACCATAGGCATACGATAATCAGAGGAAAAAATGTCACATTTTAGATGATACAATTATCTTTCAGAAAAGCTAAAATCATCTATTAAAAAGCTACAATAAATTCAACAACTTGCATTTGTATACATTAGGAATATCCAAATGAAAATATAATAAAATCATATTTGCAAATACACATAAAAGCATAACTAAGAAAAAACTTAAGAAAGCAGACAGAAGTTATCTAAAAAAATGCTAGACTTTACCAAGGGATATAAATATGTCCTAAATAAATTTAAAGTAAAATGTTGTGAAGATGTGAATTCTCCCAAGTGAATTTATAAATACAATGCAGTTTCAGGATTTTTTGGAAGTTGATATGTTAATTATGTAATTCATGTGGGAAGATAAATGGGTAAGGGCACTGCGGAAAGAAAAAAATGATTACTCATATTAAGTGATATCATACAATTACAAGGATTGCCATATGTGCATATGATGTAGAAAACCATAGATACATATGGAAAGACTGGCATATGTGCAACTGGGACAAGAAAGCTACACATACTTGTCCTCAAAGAACATGATGGTGATGGCAGCCTAACGCCACCCGGGAAAGTAGGGCAAAGAAAACTATTTCAGATTTGGGGCAGGGTTGGTGGGGGTGGCGGGGAATTCCAAAAGAAGAGTATTTAAAAGCAAAGTGACTAAGCTTCATTTTACTTTATTTTTTAAGGGAACTTTTTTTAAAAATTGTCATTCATTTAGAAAGAGGGTGAGGGAAAGAGAGAGAAAGAATCCATCGGTTGCCTCCCACACGTGCACCAACAGGGGATTGTTGTACGTACAACCCAGGTACATGCCCTGACTGGGAATTGAACCCAGGACCTTTCGATGTAAGGAGCTATGTTCCAACCAAGTGAGCCATACTGGCCAGGGCACAAAGTGACTAAGCTTTAAAGTTGCCAGTAATTGGGATGATATTTGAACTTTGCTGGAAAAAAAAACACCTTTCTCAGACAGATTCGATATCCTAAAATAGGATGGAATATATTGCCTATGAAAGATGAGATTAGATAAATTACAGAAAAACAACAACAAAAAATTTCCACTCATTTACGATACTTCAATTTATGCCTCTTATACCTGTCTACCAAATTCATTCTAATAAGCATACATCTCTTTAATAAAAAAAAATCTAATATATGTTACACAAAAATTCTGAGGGTTTCGATCAAAAAAGCAAATCTAATTAGGAATTTTAGACTTTCACAAATAGAAAGATGAGGAAATACCTGTTATGTTCATAAAATAGTATCAAAGGGAGATAAATCAGCACTTGTCAAGCTTCTGCAAAACTGTTCACAGAGTTGTCACATTTGAGTAAATGAATTAGAGGAGTGGATAAAAAGGAAAACTGCTGCTCTGATACATGCATTTATTTATTAGGCTATCAGAGAGAACTAATCCCTATGGATTCACTTAGTAGTAGAAATTACTGCAGAGCGGAAAGCTTACATAATCCATTGCGAGTCGGAATTTTTATCAAACCACCTAATTAAAAGTTCTTCCTTTCTTAAACTGCTTAATGAGGAGTTGCATCGTGACTCCTGGAGTGAGTCAGGGGTTTTCAAGGATTTAGGGATGAAGTAAGCAAATGCACAGTATGATATATCCTTAACCATCAGCCACTTCCAAGGGGGTCAAAAGAGCAGAAGCATTGCTATTTGCTGCAATAGCAGGTAGAAGCATTGACTCCTATCATCACTGTTCTCTAAAAGACAGCTGCTGTTTTTCTGATGTTTTCCTCCCCCAGATATCTATGTTTTAATTTACTTTTCCCTGTTATTATCATTGCCTCCTCCCACTCCTTTCCCTATGGACAGCCTAATAACTGAAGTGCACCTTTGTGTTGGTAAATTTTCATGCAACTATTCACTGTCTATACATGACCATGAGTCCGTACTTTACTCTGCTATAGATCTCAATCTGTTACCGATGTCACCAGGCATCCCTGTTGTGTTGGCATCATTTCCCTCAGCAGTCCCCCGTCACATTTCACCTAGTCCCTCCCCAGGTTGTGGGTGCTCTCCAACCCCCCACTATCACGTCCAATAATCTTCTGGTCAGCTCCACTTTCATATCCCCTTTTGGAATGAGTAAAAAGTCCTTCGGAATAAATACCTAGGGAGTAAACTGCTAGCTCATAAAGTGTGTAGCTAATTAATTGGTGAATTTCTGCCAGAATGCCGTGCGGAACAATGGCACCTGTGCACACTTCCACTCCAGTATCGCCTCATTTTGGCCTCCCTTGTTCTCAAAATGCCTGGGAGCAGGGCTCCTCCTGAATGGGGGCTCTGGAGTTCTAGCTCCCTGCCTGTCACCTGTTGGGGTTGGGGCTGCCTCTGCCAGAATCCCCATCTTTTTAGGGACTGATGTCAGAAAAGCAGTGAGGGTGAGGTGGCTCCCAGGGCTCCTAGAACTAGGGAGCAGGGGTGATCTGTCCCAAAGAAAAGACCTAATCAGCTGAGCCACCCACTGTGTTCCTTCCAGGTTCCAGATAACGGCAGGAAGGCCTGAAGTCATTTCTGGGTATGGCTTGCTTCTCTAGTCCATTGCCAAAAGCAAATGCTCCCCTTGGGCTCCAGCCTGTCCCTCATAAGGCCATCTCTGAGCACCCCTGCACACTCTCAGTCAAACCTGGAACCACTGAAAACAAGCCAACTTCTTAATAGCTACACACAGGTGCAAAGTGATAGTCTTTGGTCATTTTGATTGTGTTTCTCTGGTTACCTATGAATTCGAGCATTTCTTCACATGCTGCTAGCTTTTAGAATTTCCTCTCTCCTGACTGTGCCTTGTGTCCTCTGGCCATTTTTCTTTTACAGTTATTGACTCTTTCTTGTTTATTTTCAACAAATCCTTTATATTCTAGATATTAGCTTCTTGTTATTTTTAAAAAACTGAAATATCTTTCCCAAGTTGTTATTCACTTGTAAACTTTGCCCATGGTGTTTTTCATTGAATTAAAAAACACGCAATATTTAAAATTTTATATTTTATGATTTGCGAATTTTTAATAAGTCTCTCCTACAACAAAATCACAAAGGTGTTCTTGTATATTTTCTCGCATTAATTTTAAAGTTTTACCTTTCATGTACAAGTCATGCTTAATTCATCTGGAATCCACTTATCAATGGTCTGCATTAGATAGCTAAATTTACCTCCACATAGTGAGGCATAAAATCATCCTTTATTTTTGCTATTGATTTAAGTAACAATTTTATTATGCATTAAGTTCCACAAATAAGTGGTCTCTCTAAAACTCTCTACTTCATCCCCTTGGTTAATTTGTATCTTTTCGTGCTAATACCACTCTAATTTGCATTGCTATGGCATTGTAGTATGGCATGAGTTCTCATTTCTCTCCCTAGACTAATTTATACTTTTTCAAAGTTGATTTTATTCTTCCATATAAATTTCACAATAAGTTCATCAAGCTTTAAAAAATATCCCATTGGAAATTTAATTAAGATTGCTTTTAATATATAGATTATTTGTTCGAACAAGCACCTTAAAAATTAAATCATCTAGGCAGAAGCATGTAATTAATTTTGATCATCTTGATGTCTTTTATCAGGATATTACATTTTTCAACATAAAAATTACTGTATATTGTTGATTGGGATAAATTGTAAGTAACTAATAGTTTTATGCTATTTTATGAAACACAGAGTAAACAATGGTGATAGCATCATCTGTGTATTTTTCCAAATCTTAGAGAGCATCTGAAATTGTGTCTTCCATGGTTTTGCTATAATCTGTGGTATAAAACCCTTTGCAAATCAAGGCATTTGTTTCTATTGTTCTTTGCAAGTAGTTGCTTTTTAAATCATAACTAGATGTTGAACTTTTAAAGTAAACATTTAATTGAAATATAACCTACCTTTGGAAAAATCGACAAATCACAAAAGCACAGCTTAAAGGTTTCATTTGGTTTTAGTTTGTTTGTTTGCTTGTTTCTTTTTAAATAAAATTTTATCTGGAGTAATTTTAACTTTATAGAAAATAGTGCAAAGAGTTCCCAACTGTATTTCTAATTTTAAGATCTTAATTATTGTGATACATTTGTCAAAAGTAAGGGCTACCTCTTAAACATCACTGACCTGCATTGCCTAATGTATAGTAATTTGAGAACTGTGGGTATTTTTTTGTTGTTGTTTTTATATTTTATTATTTCAGGGGGTGGTGAGTATATCAAGTCCCTATTACTCCATTTTGTTTGGAAGGAAAAGTTCTGAGTTGGATATTGATATAAAAACTTTTTAACTACTGATGTTCCAAAATTCAAGTAATGGTCTTATTGGAGGTCATGAACACTATTATCCAAATCATGTTACCTACCAACAAATTGTAATGCAAATCAAAATGATCCCATCATTCTTACCTAACTACTGAAGACAAGAATGAGGGTGCTATAAGTTAATTGGCCTTACATTATTTTTTTATCTATACCATTCAACAATAACAACCTTACTTTAATCATGGACTATCCTTCCCTCTGACATATTGGTCACTAGAGAAAGTAGATTCATTTTATTATGGCCAGTTAGGAATCTTCCCCTGACATTATAGACAATTAATCGTGTTGACATTACACGCTGTGCTTTTTTTGTTGTCAATTTCCCACATTTAAGTAACAATAAATTTTCTTTGTTGCTCCTTTCTCTTTGCCTTCCACCTAATTGTGCATTTCCTCCATAGAGCATAATGTGCTTTCAAGCTGACCGTAAAATGATTCTCTAATTACATTTCATTCTCTGCTTTCCACAAAAATAAAACTCTCGAGACATGTTAATGGCTTTGACTGTAGATAGGAGCTCACCCCGTCCAGCAGGGCCAAGCATGGTGACGTGTCACTCTTGGCACTGGCCAATGTGCGGAGAGAACTGCAGGCAGCCCGCTAAAGTGAGTTTCTTCAGGCAGAGGGCAAGGCGGTCCTATGCGAAAGAGGCGAGATCATCCATATTTGATTTTTATTGCCTATGTTTCCTAGGAATGATGACAGGACATTTATCGGAGATGTGAGGCAACCCCCACTGCAGCACGTAATGTAGTGCCCCTTCTGCACAGGGGGCATGGCAGGCTCTCCAACAAGCAAGAGGGTGGAGAGGGAGCACACAGGCGACCTCCATACAAATGCCCCCCCTGAAGCTCAACAAAGAAAGAAAGACGGATTTGTACAGGACTTTCCATTTTTCTTCCCTTTTTGTCCTTTTTATTAATGGTTACTTTTTGAGAAGATTGGTCATCAAGTTCCAAAACAAGATAGTTAAATAGAATACAATTGACATCTGAAACTTGCTGTGACCCACACGCTGCTGGATAAGAGGGTAGCAGGAGAAATGCAGGCAAAGCCTTCACTAATAAATGCTCCCCATTTACCTCATTTTTTCCCCAGAAAGTATAAGGAGTTTGGGTTATTTTGGTTTTCCCTCAATTCCTAACATATCTGGTATTTGCTTTGGTATATGCCACAAAGTAAAGCAGAGTTGGTTTTATAGTTACTTATGTTAGTAAGTTTTAAAAACATTCAAAGTACTGTAAAATACACCAATTCATTTAATTTATTAAAGCTACAAGTATGCACTGCCCTTTCTACCACTTCAAAAGGTGAGTCTTCAGTATAAATCAATGTTAACACTTATCTTACTTCTCTGGATAAAATTAATGATCATTTATTAAATCTTAATTCTTAGGGTTCTTCTATGATACAATTGCATCATTTTAATATCTTTTAAATAAAAGTACAATGATTTATACAAAGTAGTTATTTTTAAAATTTCATACCAAACATTGTTTGTTCTTTCTTATGATTCAGCCCTAATGTCTTTAACTATAGCCTTCTGAAAAAAGTAACTCAAAATAATGATGGAAAAGGTCTTATTACCTCTCCTTTGAGGAGATCCCAAGGATAAGCACTGACATGCCATATTTCATCTTTTGAGGACCCTCTCAGAGCTCTGCTCGCCTACATGCACCCCTCTTCCTACTCCTGGAACTTGTTGTGGACTAAAATAACGATGCTTTTACTACTTACTAATTAATACATTCCTTCCAACATCCTACCAGGTTTGCCTCCTGCGGTTTCGTGAGCGTTTATGTGTGTGATGTGTGTCTGTCTCCCCAGCAAGAACAGAGACTCTGAGCGGTGAGTAGCTATCGGGCATGGGGCTCTTGCTTAGCACAGTCATGGAAGGGGGTTTTTCAGAGAAACCCACATTGGTGGGGGTGGGGGAGGATACATTTGTTTTTATGTGAAGTTAAATTTAAGGGCAGGAATAATTTCTTACAAAGGCACTTTGTGGGCTTTCAGCAAGAAATTAATCCTAATTCTTTGAAATGTATCTGATATTTAATAGTGACCCAGCACGGAGACTCTCTCTGGCATTTGTCCCGCCTCAGCCAGGAACCAAAAGCAGAGCTACTCTTTTTCCCTGGCGGAAGATGGGGTTTAAAAGACCCACAGTAGCCTGGGAAGCTCTTTCATCCTAAGGAAACAGAATCATCCTCAAAAAACAGTAGGAAGCATTTTCAGGGAGGAAGAGTGGTTCAAAGAGAGAAAATGCAGATGGTAGGAACAAAGAGGTCCTTGTGGGAAAGGAAAAAGATTTCATGTGCAGCACTTTCTGCAGGCCAAGGGTCCACAGATCTGTGTCATGCAGGCTTCAAAGTGGAAAAAATACACCCCAGAGAATGCACAAGATGATTAAACAGTGGTGGGAAACACTTCTATTTGTATCTTAGGTAAAACAGAAATAAATTATTTTAATACATTGGTTGATATTTATATTCTCTCTGTCTTAATATCTATTTAAAAGGTGATCTGGTACTCAGTTCCAGGGAGGCAGGGAGATTCCTCCAACAAACAAGTATCCAGACATCAGCAGTGTGTCCTACGATGGAAATAGCACGAGGTCCCAGAGGTTAAGTAAGAGTTCAGTCCTATAAGACTGCCTCTTCTCCTCCCTTCAGGTGCCAGTCACAATCCCGGGTTATCACCTGTGCTTCTGACCAACTAAATGGTTCTAGAGAGGTTCCAGTGACCCATGCTTGAGTTTAATCAATTTGCTAGAGCAGCTCACAGAACTCAAAGAAACATTTTACTTACTAGATTACTAGTTATTATAAGAGGATATAACTCAGGAATAGCCAGAAAGAAGAGGCACACAGGACAAGGTGTGGGGAAAGAGCGTGGAGCTTCCATGCCCTCGCCACACGTGCCACTGTCCCCAAATCTCCATGTGTCCACCACCAAACCAGAAGTTCTCCAAACCTCTTCATTTGGGGGTTTTTGGAGGCTTCATTATATAGCCATAATTGATTAAATCCATGGTCATTGGTAACTGACTCAACCTCTGGACCCTCTCCTCTCCCTGGAGGTGGAGGGGGAGAAATGACAGTTCTAGCTCTTTAATCACCTGGTTAATTTTCTTGACAACCAGCCCTGATCCTTAGGTGAGATCCAAAAGTCACCTCATTAACATAACAAAAGATACTTTTGTTGTTTCCCACTTAGAAAAGTTCAAGCGTTTTAGGAGCTCAGTCCTGAAAATAGGGACAAAGACCAAATACATAACTTCTATTATAAATCATAATATATATCACACCATGTTAAGAGGTATATGTCATATATGATCCCAAAGCCAGCTCTGGGGGTAAGGGCCAGCAATCTGCATCTGAGCAATTCTCTTGCTGGATTCTGCTACATGTTGTTACTATTATTGTTATTTATGTCATCATTATCATCATCTTTTAAACGAATAAATTCAGCATTCAAAAGAACAGCAGAAGGAATCTGGGCTTACTAAGATTCATTTGAAAAAGGAGTTACAAATTCAGTTAAGTTTTCTGAGATCTATAAATTTCCAACAGTTCTAACTCTGTTTTAAGGGGGTCTCTCTGCAACTGGGTCTCTGGCAACTAAGGCGTTGCCAGCAGCAGAGGCAGGGAAGAGCTCACTGAAGATGCATCTGGGCGGCTACATCCCACTGTCAAACAAATCTCCTACACTTATTTATTTATTTATTTGTTTGTTTATTTATTTATTTATTTATTTGTCTGTCTTTAGGGGAGAAGGGAAGGAGAGAGGCAGAGAAACAACAATGTATGGTTGCCTCTTGTGAGTCCCCTGCTGCCTGCTGGGAACTGGCCTGCAACCCAAGCATGTGCCCTGACTGGGAATCGAACTGCGATCCTTTGCTTCGCAGGCCCGCACTCAATCCACTGAGCTACACCAGCCAGGGCTCTCCCACACTTTTATGTTTATACCCGGCCTCAGTTGTTGAGAATCAGATTGATATAACTTTGAGCCATAGTTACACTTGCTTTGGAACCACTCCATCTCCCTGAAAATGCTTCCTCCTTTTTCTAGTCATTTCGAAATGCTTCCCTTTCCTCAGGATTAATTAGCTTCCCAGGCCCCTGTGAGTCATAAACTCCACATCCCACCTTTTCTCATAGCTTGAGCTTGGGCAAGTTGATTATCTTCTCTGGATCTCATTCAGCTTGTCAGGAAAATGGGAATAATTGTATCTTTTATATAAGAGTGTTGTGGAGATTAAATAAGATTACATTTTTAGCACAGGAGTCCTCCCATCCCACATCCACAGGAGGTATGTTCCAAGACCCCTGATGGATGCCTGAAACCACAGATAGTATCGAATCCTATACATACCATGCTTTCTTTTTTCTATCCACACACATCAATTAGGCACACAACAATAATTAATAATAAAAATAGAACAATTATAAAAATATACTGTAATAAAAGTTATGTAAATGTCATTTCTCTATTTTTCTCTCAGAATATCCTATTGAACCATACTCACCTTCTCATTTAAAGGAACTACTTTTAGCTTCTTTCTGGCATACTTGAATTGCCAGCATCACTACCCTTACTCTTTGGGGCCAGCATTCAGTAAAATATGGGTGACTTGAACACAAGCACTATGATAGCATGACAGTTGATCTGATGACTGTGAGGGCTGCTACATGACTAACGAATGGGCAGCGTCTATAGGGATGATTCACGTTCTGGGTGGAATGAAACAGAAATAACATGAGACTCATCACAATACCCAGAATGTCATGCAACTTAAAACGTATGAATTGTTTGTTCATGGAATTTTCTAATATTTTCAAACTGTGGTTGATGATGGATAACTGAAACTGTGGAAAGTGAAACCACAGCTGGGGGGACTACTGTATTTAACATAATACCTATAACCTTATGGCATGCACTTAAGGAAAAAAATGTTCCCTTATTGCCCTTTCTAGAACCTGAGAAACTATGGGATTCACTGGGTTAACTATGAGCATGGGATTATGTATAAAACAAAAAATAAATATGAAATTCACATATGGTCCGTGCTGTATTAAGTTGGAAGAGCTTCAACACTACGGAGTATTAAAGACAACTGTCTGTCATCTGTCTTCAGAATGGTTGCCTTAGCTGGGCTACTAATTAAGCTTATAGTGGCACATCACAAGGAATAGATGATGCTTTTGGCCTTGGGGATACTTCATTCCTTGTGCTAGTTGGGCATTAAAGTGATTTTTTTAAATAACAGAAATGGAACATTGCTGATAAATTGGAAATTCCCTTTATTATCTTCTCAGGAATAATCACTATCATAAATTTGCTATGGACTTTTCCAGTCTACTTTTATATTTTTAGTATGTGAATATATACATAAACATCATCGTGTATTGCTCTCTGTATTTTAAAAAGTACATAATATCTATCATACTATAGGCATTATTTAGCAAATTTAATTTTCACATAATATTTAGAGGTTTAGCCTACCCATCTGGATAGGTATTTAGTGTTTATTTTAAAACCTGCCACCCAGAATTCTGGACTTCTGGCCTAGGTGGCAGAAATGGAAGAAGAGGCACTTTAATCCTTGCAAGGAAAAAGAGCTGGAGTAACCTCAAATGTGTGCATTTTGTGAACCCTTTAGGGAGCCAAATTTGAAGACCAAACTACTGTCCCAAAATCTAGAAGGAGTTGGTGTTTACAGGGACAGAAGTGATACATGCATGTTCTCATGCTGGGCAAAAGCAACGTGTTTGTAAAGAGTTAAGCTGAAAGAGTTGATAATTTGGTAGAGACCAAGTATGGTTTGACAGGACAGCATGAACTCTGCTTGTGGCGGAAACTGGGAGAACCAACCTCTTATAGGTTCTTCCTACAGGAACAGCGCTGAGCATAATGTTAGCAAAGATCCTAAAAAGTATCCATGGTGATGCAGAGCTGGAGGAAGTAAATAGCAGCCATGCAGGAAGGGCAAGAAGCTGCCCAGCCCGATCCTTTTCCCTATTTCCACTACAGAGCAAGAGCGTTCCACTGCAAGGGAAGTGTAACAAGAGGTGCTGTTCTCATAAGGACATTGCTGAAGAATCACTGCAGCTGGGAGAAAATAATAGGAGTTTAGGAAATAAGAGGCAGGACTATGAGCTGGACCCACAACTACAGCTGAGGGAAGGACAGGAGAACTGAGAAGGCACGGGCCCAAGATCCAAGGACACAGTGTGCCTCGATCTGAGGCTGAACCAGAACAGAAAGCATTGTCTTCATAGCCTCTATCACCAAGTTAGCAGGTTTCAAAAACACCAAAACACTGCTGGAAGAGAAACAGGAGAGGAAAAAGAATGAACAATGATGCTCAGCACAAAATGGAGACCTAAAATATAAAATTGAATAGATATTGTTCTGATAAACCAACACCCGCACTAACTGAAGCCTGCGGTGGCCCATAAAGGTGAACTGTAGCAACAACAAATCTCAAGCTGAGCCCAGTTCCTGCCTAGACTAAAGCAGTCTGCCTCCAAGCCTAGCAGAACTTGTGCTCGTTTCCAGGAATAAATATCATCTACCTCAGTCTCTCCTCTTTCATAGAGTATGTCTAACTTTCAACAAAAAGTTACAAGGCACAGAAAGAGCAAAAACACCTACTCAGAAAAGACAAAAGAATTATCAGAGCTACACTCAGATATGACAAAGATATTAGAACTACCTGACAAGAAATTTAATGTAACTATGACTAATGTGTTAAAGGCTCTAATGGAAATGCTAGAAAGCATGCAAATCAACAGGGTGATTTCAGTAGATGAGTTAGAAACTATGAGAAAGAGACTAATAGAAGTGTTAGAACCAAAAAATACAGTAGAATGAAACTTTTAAAAAGCAAAAAAGAGCATCTAGGAATTGTGTGATAATATCAAATACTCTAATGTACATGTGATTATACTCTCAGAAAAAAATATGAGAAAATAGGTTAGAAGAAAATATTTGAAGATAGGATGTCTAAAAATTATTCAAAATTAAAAATCAACACCAAACTACAGATCCTAGAAGTTCAAAGAGAATGTTGGCACCAACCAGAATAAGATAAATAACAATCCCAGCCTCCAAAAAATCTCATGGGTGTATCTTACTTATTGCTGAAGACAAAAGACAAGGGAAATATCTTAAAGACCACCAGTGGGGACAAATGAAACATATTCAGAGGGACAAGGCCAGATTTACAGCCGACTTCTGGTCAGAAACCAAGCAAGTCAGAAGATAATGAATAATGCTTCACTATCAACTGATTTACTCTCTGTTTATTTACTTACAATTTATTTACTTACAGTGAGACAAAAGCACGAACTCTCCTGTAGGTTTGGATCGTAGTCCTAGAAGGAAGGTTCCTCCTTGGGTGTTCTAGCTCAGTGATACAGGCTACTTCTTGTACTGGCTATTACTATATTCATTATAATTCTCTTAATTATTCCTAGCCAAACTCTTATTTCTCTGATTCTGTGAGTTAATAGTTCTTTATATTAAAATTTACCTGTTTACATGACTATGTGGTTTCTGTGGTTTTAGATCCTGGTAGATCCAATACGGTATAGATTCAGGTGGTCCTCCTAAGTACTCCTTCCAAAGTTTGTCTTTTTCATATTAAAACTTTCACTTCCAACTGTTCAGAAGAGAGACAAAGGTAGCTCAGAAGTGGCTTTCATCACTTCTTCTCACATTTTATAGTCCCAACCTAGATACCAAAGAGGCTGAATAATATAGTACTCCTCTATTTCTAGGAAGAAGAGATGGGCTTGGTGAGCATCTAGCCAGCCTGCAACAACACATAAAACTTTTTATTTTTAATTTTTTAAATTTTCTTAAAGATTTTATTTATTTATTTTTAGACAGAGGGGAAGGGAGTGAGAGGGCAAGAAATATCAACATGTAGTTGCCTCTCGTGTGCCCCCTACAGGGGACCTGACCTGGCCCACAACCCAGGCATGTGCCCTGACTGGGAATCAAACTGGCAACCCTTTGGTTCACAGGCCAGGGCTCCATCCACTGAGCCACACCAGCCAGGGAAAAACTTTTTGTGTTGTTTTTTAAACTGACTTATATATAACATCTCTTTCCTCTATCCACAGATCTTGCCCACCCTTCATCTCTTCCTCAGGAAATATCACAATCATTCACCTATTTATCAAGCAAAAACCCTGTGGTCATCTACAATGCCTGACTCTCTTACACTTCAAATCCGTCAGTGAATTCTGTTGCAAATCTAACTGCCTTCATCTTGTCTGCTGCACTGAACTTCCAATTCCTAGCTGGTCTCTCTGCTATCACTCTTTTCCCTATCGTATATTCTCCTCGGAGAAGAAAGATGCATCATCTAAAACCTAAAAAGGTCATGTGATAATCCCACTCATTCCATCAGTGGTTTCCTATCGCACGTAAGACTAAAATGCAGAGTTCTCTCCGTGGCCTATCAGTGTCTGCACAGTCTGATCCCCATCTCTACTCCCCAACCCTCCGTGCCTGTGTTCACTCCATTCTGACCACACAGGAGTCCTTGCAGTTTTTATCTCTGTCTAGGTCTCTTCTCTTGTTGTTTAGCATTCCAGGAATACTCACTTCTCTGTGATTTTAATTGGTAAATTTTCTACCTTTAAATTTAAATGTTGCCAGCTCAGAAAATCCATTTTATTCATCAGTCTAAAATATCACCCATTTTGATTGATTTGGATTTTGTCATTTCACAAATCACTACCAGACATTATTATATTAATTATCTCCATTATTTTAACCTCTTAATAACTAGAATATAAGCTCTATGAAATAAGGACTTTACTTTCTGTTTCCCCACTGTAAAACCAGTGCCTTTCACAATTCAAGGAAATGAAAGACATAACTAAAATTAGTTGAATGAATGCATGAATGTTAGAACTGACGAGAAGAAACGATCAGTCAACCACTTTTGGAAAATGTGAGGTGGACAAAAGAAACAGCCTTGACAAAAAATTTGAATCTTTTGTGAACCAGGAGACAATATACGGCACAGTCGGGAAAGGGTAAGAGTTTCAGAAAGGCAGGAAAAAAGAATGTGCAACTAGCAACGATCAAAGATGAAAATGGTGCAGTGGACACGGGCCAAATAGAGTGCTGGGGAATTTGGATTTTATTACAAGTAGAGCAGGAAGCCACTAATTGTTTAACCTTTGTGGGGAGGTCACTTACTCATATTTGTGGCTTAAGAGGATTATGCCTGCTATAGTGTGAAGAATAACTTAGAGAGAAAGGACACTAAAGGAAAATAATACCAATGTTAACCAATAGCATAGGTCAGATGTGACTCTGGCTTTGAACCGAGATGATGGCAGTTGGAATAAAGAGGAACACAAGGATCAAGAGACATTTCAGAACTAAAATCAACAGAATATAGTTGTTGTTTCTTAATGAGCAGAAGGAAAAAAACATTCTATTGATGTTCAGATAAAGAAAAGGTAAATCCCAAGTCCCCTACTTAATCGGTTTCTAGTTTTTGCCCTCAACCCCAGAGAAAAATGTCCATAATTAGTCTCTTCAAATTTAATAAAGACACAATCTGTAGGTTGACAATGAAAGTGTTTTCTTACAGTTATGAAAATGGAGTCCTTGCACTTATTATTTTAAATGGATGATTTCTGATGTATTGAATAAGGTTAAGGAACCACCCTTCCCAAGGACTCCTCAACATCCCTACAACTTGCTGCCTGAAGTGTTCATAAGCAGAACAACATTTCCAAACCCTTGAGAAAAAAAATTAAAAAACAGATAAATGCCTGCCAAACTCTGGGAGCTATTTAAATATTATTATAACATGCAATGCAATTATAACAATTCAATCTCCTGGAAAATGCAATAGTGTCCCTGCTTGCTACAAGGAAAGTGAATGTGAACCATCCAGGCTGTATACCTCCATCTCTGGTATTCTGCCAAACAAAGAGCTGCTACTACATGAAGTTTAAGGGGAAGGTTTTAATGGAATTTTACACTCACAATTCCTGTTTTGTTTCCCCCCACCCCCACAGATCAGAAGACCTTTATTAGCAGAGTAAGTGATTAGGCCTGGGAGGGAGTGGTATAGATTCTGAAGCCAATTCCATTATTTTAGAAACTAATTTGAAATCAAGCATTATTTCAATATCAAGATCCTCTTTTCCTGCCCTTCCAATATCTTCCCCCTACAAAACTGACTCTGAAATTTGTGGGACCCGGGGCAAAATGAAAATGTGGAGTCCCTTTTTCAAAAATTATTAATGGCAAGAACGGAACATTAAAGCGAGTGTGAGGCCCTTCTGCACACAGGGTTCTGTGAGAGGGCACAGAACTAGTCTTGCTCCCATGTTTGAACAAAAAATAAAAGGAGCTCCTGACTTTGATCATTATTTGTAAATGACTGACAGATCAGATGAATATTCCTTTTAATTTAGATAGTTTTTCCTCTAACTGCGCTTCTCCAGCCAGGAAGGCTATGTCCCTGGGAACACAATCTGATCTAACATCGTTGATCAGAAACCTGGGTATTTCTTTCTTTCACTCACTATAAAAGCAAACTTTAATAGATTCTTATAAATAGAGTCCCATAAAAATTGTCACCTTTTTAACAAGGCTCATAATTATTTCATTTGTCATATAGAAAACCTACATTCCTTTTCAAATCATTGGAAAAATGTGGCTGTTGCTGCTGGTTTACCAATTTTAATGGGTATGACCAGTCACTGCAGCTAAAACATTGCTTATTCAAGGTGGGGATAGTGTTAAAAGTCAGATAACCCAGTGTTGTATTGACTTTGCTGATTGATGCAATCTATTCATCCTTTGTTACGCCAGAGTTGGTGAGGTCCTTGGCTGCTGCCACTGCTCAGCACTAAGAAGGGTGCAGCTGAAGGCACGGTTTCCTCCATCTGCCCTTGCCACCAGTTTGAGTTCCTCTTCTCTTGTCCCTCTGGGTGGCGCAATTCACAGGACACCTGGAGAACTCTGCTTTATCTACATCCCAGACAATAAAGCCTCTTTAGTCTCTTTTCCCTTTTTATTTTTCTTGTTACCACATCAAACCTCTACCCACACCATCCTGTCCCCCCTTTTAGGGTGCACGCGTACACACACACACACACCAGTCCTGAGATAAATTTTCCAAATTAACCAGTATTAAGTATGTGAGTGGTTAAAGAGCAAGGAATGATGATGAAATTCAAACACAAATTTCAAATAGCTGCAAAGGACAGCAGGTGCGTGTAGTTAGTGTTCGGCATGAGATACAGTAGAAAAAAAATGAGCCTATGGAATTTTCTTTCTGCTCCTTTATCGTTGAAACCTCAAGAAGCACCTTTATTACTGTTATTTTCTTTAGCAAGCTTCATTTAACCAATAAAATATAGACCTTGAAGCCAGGCTTATTCAATGTGAGATGAAGTAGAGATGTGTGAGTTACTTAGTGTTTGAGTATCGCTGCTAATACATCATTTTTTAAGTAAAATTATTCAGCAGCTTCCACTATATATTCTAACTAATTACACTTCTCAGTTTGCTTTTTCAAAAAAAAAAAAAGTTTTGTTAACTTTGCCGTATCTCAGCCATTTGGTCCTTCAAGCACAAAAGTTATTCTCTGTGGTCCATAACTAAAAATTTCTTCTTTTCAAACCACTAAACCTTATATAATATTCACTTATAATCTGTGTTTACTCCCTCCTTTTTCAAAAATAGGTCACAACATCATTCTGACTTTAAGATAAAACACCCATTAATAATTCACATGAGAGTTAGGGAATCTATTAGTGTGCAAACCAATTCCTTACAGATAAATCATGTATTTAATTTTTATCTTGTATCATATTTGCTTATATAGATTTGCTTAACTCAGTTATTGTGATTTTCTTTTACTCTTATTTATTGAAAACATTTTTGTATGTATTTATGGATATCTATCAAATAAAATCCTTTGAAAATGCTAAACCACAAATCTAATTACATCATTATTTCAGTAGTCATGCATCTGTACACATACACCCTGAAAACAAAATGGAGAGTTAATTCAATCTTATGTTTGTTTCAGTTAAATTTGAGCATGAAATGTAACATATCTTTCAGATCTCAAGTTCTGCTAAATTCTTCAACTTTGACAGTAAAGGAACCAGTACTATTCCTTTATTAGTAGAAGCAAAATCAAAAGGTTGGGGGCATTGGCAAGTGTGATAGAATTTATTATGAACTTTGTTTCTCAAAATCATTATATAAATAAAAATATTTATTTAGAATTTTATCAAAGAGTAAATGAATGAAAAAAATCTCACATCACTTTCCTTAAGACCAAGATTATGTTTTTAGTTGAAAATCTTCTGGGTTCTGTAAGAAGTATGGTCACAGGTGAAGATGCTATGTATCATACAATGCTAATTTGTTTTTTTTCAGCTAAAAATGTATTCACAAAAGTTTTCTGTTGTTTGCTTATCAAACATTCATGGAGTTGCTTTTACTGTGGTAGCTAGGAGTGCAGATTTTGCTGGTGGTATTCTTAGTAAAATTTTCTCTGTTCAGTGTTATCAACTCATTACAACTCATTACTACCCATTAATATATTTGATTTAGTCAATAAATTCGAAATAATTCCTAGTTCTGTTCATTATTGTATCTAACTTCCTTTGTGAAGAGAAAACACAATGTCATGTTGAAACCTGTCCTCATTTATGGCTGGATATTTGGAACTGAGCTACCTAAAAACAGTTAAATTTCACCTACATTTGCCTGACATTTAATTTTTATTTTTGTCTTCTGGTATGTTTTTAATTAGGATATTACCCAGATTTTAAGTTCTTCATCATGGCAGAAAGAACCTCTCTCAGCCCATTTGTGCAGCTCTAACAAAATACCACAGACTAAGTGCCTTATTAACAACAGGAATTTATTGCTTACGGTTTTGGAGGCTAAGGAGTCCAAGACCAAGGTACTAGCCGAGCTGGTTGTGTCCAGCAAGAGCCCACTTCCTAGATAGCCATCTTTGGGCTGAAACTTCAAAGGTTTAAAGGGGCTACAGAGCTCTTTTGAGTCTCTTCTATAAGGACAGTTAAGCCATTCATGAGGTTCCAGCCTCATGACTTAATCACTTCTCGAGGGCCTCACCTCAAAATCCTATCACCTGGGGGCCAGAATTTCAACATATGAACTGTGGGGAAAATATAAATATTCAGACCATAACAGAACCCAAATATTTACAAAGAAGGAAAGAAGGAAGGAAGGAAGGAAAGAAAGAAAAAAAAGAAAGGAAGGAAGGAAGGAAGGAAGGAAGGAAGGAAGGAAGGAAGGAAGGAAGGAAGGAAGGAAGGAAAAAAATGTGGCCCGATTCTGGATTATAGATAGCATAGATAGCTCTGTGACCAAAGGTATCACGTGAACTTTTAATACATAGGCCCCAACTCTGATAAAAAGAGGTACTGGTACATACTTTGCTAGGTGGTTGTGAGGAGAATTCAAATAAAGAAATTACACTATGGTTCTCTTACCAACTCTAAACCTAATACAAATTGTCTCTAAGAGGCCACTACGAAAATATGAAGAGGAAAGAGATGGTTGCTCAGGAGGAAGAGACTGGCTGGAAACAAGATTCTCCATTAACCCCATTAGCAGGTATCAATCCAACTGACTGCCTGTCCTCTTAGAACAGGAATGAGGAGGATCCCAAGTTCAACTGAAGCATTAAAAGGGAATGCATTTAATCATAAAAACCAACCCAGAGCCACAAAGGCTGGGTCTGAAAGCTGAGTCTATTATTAGCTATACAAGTATATGTAAGCAATTAGGCTCTTTGCCTCATTTTCCTCATCTATAAAATGTGGCAATAAAACTACCTCAGAGGGTATTGGAGAAATTTAATGAGTAAATATATTGAAAATACTTATAATAGAACTTGGCATACAATGAATTTCCTGTGCTGATCACAGTGAGTACTATCAGTTAGCACATGTTATGGAGCATGCGCCATCTGGTTAAGACTACGGTTGTAGAAAATCAGGTCACAGCTAATGGGACAGTCAAATGCAGAGTTTGTATATGTGACAGGGAAGAGCAATTTTTTATTTTTTAAATGTATTATTCATTCTCCAATGCTGTAAATAATTTAGTTAATTGCTGTGGACAAATCTAAGTGATAATATCATGCATTAAAGTAGATGTTTTAAGCTGGGAATAAAGATAAAAATTTGAGAGCTGAACCAGGATGGTCTGTCTGCAAATTTTCTAATCCTTCTATCTCCATGGACAATAGATATGATACAGGGCACAGCATATCAGGAATAAGAAAAACGCAGTCTCTCTAACTGTTCTGTGAACATATTACCCAGATTACTAGAACCGTAAAGAAAATACAGATGTAGATGGCAGTAACCATTTAGAGGTAATGACTATACAGTGTGGAGAATTTTAATGACATTTTGTTATTACAGTTGTGGGGGTAGTCATTATAATCTGTACCTCTAATTTCAGAAGGTCGAGAAATATGCTTTTCTATCTATATGGTGATGCAGGAACGAAATACAAAATAAGACTTCCAAAAAATATGGAAGTCTATTAAGGTCACTTCAAACAGGGGTTTAAATTCTCTGACCCAGGACAGATAACCCAAAGACCCTTTTCACCTTTCTCTTAGTACCTTCTTACAATCCACTTTTATGTAAATCTCTTACTTCCTTTCTTCAACACCGGTCCAAATTGGCTTTTTCCTCCTCCCTAGTCTTTCTAATCTAAACCAGCACTGTTTTTCTAAGTATTTTGCATTTCCACTTCCAGAATTTTCTTTAGGAGATGGATGAGGAAAAGCAGTATTTTAGTAGTTTGACTGGATGTTTGGAAGGGAATTAAACCCCAGTGCCTGTCCCAGGGAAAGACAGAATCCACAGGTAAATTAGGCAGAAACTCAGAAGATTATTTCATGTTGAAAAAAAATCTGAAATCAAGAACCAAAGGCTTATTAACAGGATTGACTGTTTTAACTGGGGTTCAGATTCAAGTGATTCTTTCACGGCTCCTCTCAGTCTTCCGGTCTCCACTCTCCTGGCCCCTCATCTCTCTCTCAGATACTTTAGTGAGTTTTTACCTCTCCCTTTCAAACCCCGAAAAATCTCAAATGGCCCTTTAACTTTGCAAGTGTGATCAGTTCTTTTTCTTTTCCTTTTGGGTGTGTTACTATGAAAGAATCATTCTAAAACTCTCCTCATCGGATGCTTTTCTTTTTAAATACAATAGCCACAGATTACTTATTATGCAGCTTTTAGATACATCTGAAAACCACACTCTTTACTTAAGATGCCACAAAAAGTGTCTTTTATGTTAAATAACTAAATTGTTACAGAATTCAGTATAAAAATTAACCCAGGTTTTCAATTTCTTCATTATAAGACATTATAATTATCTTCCCTAGAACAATATATTATTTCAGGAGGGCCCTTCAGTAACCTTCACCCAAATTCAAGAGTAAGGGAGGAGGCGGGAGCATGAAGAGAGAGCTTTAAACCATCACAAAACAACTACTAAGCAGAGAAACACTTTTAGGTAAACTAAAGATCTCTCACCTTATACACAGAGCTTTAGAGACGGCAGTGGAGAGAAAGACTATGTCAGCTTCCTGACCACCAGCCCTTGGGCCTTTCCTATTGGAGAAAAATAGACTCCCCCAGGTTCCTCACATTTGGTCCTTTGATCAAGTTTAGTTTCAAAAACTTGGATGCTTAGTGCATCCTGAATGCTTGTTTTTATTTCATTTTCAGCCAAGACACTGGACATCGATTTCCTCTTGCATTTTACTTCAAGTAAATTCACAAATGTGGATGGAAAAACCAGAGCCAAAATCTTTGCCGCGAGCACAAACCGAAATAAAATCAAAGCACTCCTGAGAGTGTGAGTTGTTCAGTTAAATTTGCTTAAAAAAATCATCAAGCAATTGCCCTGCTGAAATGGATCAGACATGGAGTCAGAAATCAGACAAGAAACTCTTGGTGTGCCACCTTGTGCAGTATAATTTTCACATCAAAGAACTTCCAAATAGGATTTTTGCCAGTATTTTAACTTGTAGCTAGCTGACTCGAATCATTTCTGGAAGTAAGCAGGGTTATAAATTACAACTACATAAGTAAATAAATCTCACGGTGGTATCCAGACACCATCCAGTTTAAGGTTCGCCCATCCCGTTCTACAGAGTTAGGGTCACCGCTCTCTTGGTATTACGGTTCTTTTCCTTCACACAGCTGGGTGGATGTTCATGAATTTCCATGCAAAAGAAGTGCTTCCCAGAAGAAGGACCAGCATGTGCAGTGGCTTGAAAGTTTTGGAAAGAGGCCTGGGAGCTCATGAACACTAAGAGTTCAATGTGTGGACAGGGGCTAGTGTGTTAACCGGAAATGAGACCAGAAAAGTAGATTCAGAGGAGTTTGGAGCACTTTTGTGCCACCGTAATGACTTTTTTTTCTCTGTTCACAAAACCATCCAAGAGGCTGGATAATTCACACTTGGTTTACAGCCTGTTTGGGTTGCTAGGTACCTGCATAATTTGGTTTGTATAACAATTATTCAGATAGCACTTTACTCAGCCATAAATGAAGGAATTCAGAATATAGCTCTAAGTTTTATGTGAGTGTATGCATAAACATATAAACACATTTACCTACACATACATGTAACATATTTACCTATAAGTGAATTCTAATACAACTATAGATTTCAATTCTTAATAACTATCTGGAATATAAACATCTCCATAATTTCTAAACTTTCCAGGTAGATCTATCACTATATTGTCTTCCTGACTCTATGCAATCAGTCCCAAATTTCTTGAACCTTTGTTTTTCCTCACTTTGTGCCCTCTTTCTGCACCTTATTCTGGTCCCATAACATCTATTAAAGTCATGGCTACCCCTCAGATTCAGTATAAACTCTCTCTCTTATTCCAGATATGTTTCATGTGCTCAAGATAAACTTAGAAATGTCTTTCCTCAAATCCCCAGAGTATATCTATGTTGTTTGTACCTATTTTGCCTTCAGTTAAAGCTCCTTGTGAATCAGTATTCCTAACCTACCAGCTACTACATACAGGAAGGGATAGTTCCATGCTTGTATTTGCTACTTTCTCATATACCTTTCCTAATAACCCCAAAATATTTTGTGCATATAAGTTGTTCAATAATAGTTTGTGAAAACTTAATAAATGTGTAATTTGAATCACTTGAGAGAGAAGGCTCTATTGTTGGTTGCCAGTGCTTAAATATATTAAGGGCTTCATTGAGATTAACTTTCATGCTATAAATAAGAAAGGATAAGTAAACAGTGGACGTGGAGCAAGGAAGAAATTCTCACCAGATTGTAGTAGGGAGAGTGGGTGTATATCCTTCTCTGGAGAATTCTCAAAAGTCTATCCCTGTTTTATGAACAAATCATCTTACTTTTATCATAGTCCATCTTCCCCATGAAATATGAATCCCTGCAAGGTGGTGCATACACAAAGTGCTAAATGGAAATGATGACCAGTCTTCAAGGACCAGGTTTCCTTCATCATTATAGCTTAACTTGGACATGTAACAGCCTCTGGGATTATATGTCCTCTTTCATTAAAAATGGGAAAAATAATGCCTGTGCTTTCCACTTGATAGGGCTCTTGTAAAATCAAGAGGTGAAATATTTCTTTAAAAAATCACAGATTTTATTCCATCCAGTTATTTTCATTTCCTGAATATGTAGTAGCAATCAAGCCTCTTTAATTATGTACATATTGTTTTCTGTGAGTAAAAATCTATTCTCCTCTCTTTTATTACATGGTCAATTCATTTTTCCTTGTACAGTGCAGTACATTGATCATCTCCAGGAATATGTCCTAGATGCCCACACTTGCTATATGCTCTACCATAGCCTTTTTTGTGCTGGATCACACCCCAGATTTAATTTTCAGTCACCATCACGATGATGCCAAATCTTTGATTGCAGCAACTAAAACTTATATAACCATTAAATCTTCAACACACTGATGTTCAGTAAATGTTTATTGGCTGAGTAAACTGTGAATGGCATCTCAGACTTGACTCAATCTCCTATGAGTTAAATACAATGATCACCTAGTTTGCAATTTTGTAAAAATTGTGTTCCAGTTTATAAAATTAATGGTAGCTGACTTTGAATCTGAGTTCTGGTAGAAAGCCCAGTGCATATTTATAAGGACGTCTCATCTCCAGAAGATCTTTCTTTCTCTATTTTGTTCTACAGACACTTTTTGAAAAATATTTTTCAGGAACAATAGTGAAAAAAAGAACTTTAGACATAGGGCTTGCTTTGTACAAATGCGTGCTTCACTTCATCTTTTTTTTTCTTAAATTTCTCCCTAATCCTGTTTCAATATGCTAATCTCCCTTGTTTCTTCATCAAGCCTGTTTTAGAATTGTTTTATATACAATAGCCTCCCACTCTGGAGAGGTAAATAAACTTTAATTGTTGCCTAAGGTTCCCCACAACACCAATTTATTCAAAGACACAAAAATAGAAGAAATAGGCTATAAAGATAAAATATATTATTAAATGGCATTATTGTCATTGTTATTATTCTCCCACC
>PVKM010007186.1:0-42104 GCA_004027735.1 Carollia perspicillata | reverse complement strand
TAAAGATTTTTGGCCCAGCAGAAAATAATTTAGTATTTTTAATAGTGTTTTTGAAGGTAGACCTATTAGGTTGTTATATACTGAAGCTTGTAGCAATCAAGCACAATTTCTTAGTTTTATGTTACCTTTTTGAAAAACTTTCATTTTTTATTTTTAGAGATTTACTTATTTATTTATCAGAGGGAAAGGGAGGGAGAAAGGGAGAGAAACATCAATGTGTGAGCTAGAAACATCTATCTCTGCCTCTCACACACCCCTATCTGGGGACCTGGCCCACAACCCAGACTTGTGCCCTGACTGGGAATCAAACTGACAGCATTTTGGTTCATAGGCCTGTGCTCTATCCACTGAGCCATAACAGCCAGGGTAGGGTTCTTTTTTTTAATAGAAGAAAAATCTACATAACCTTGGATTTAGTGATAAGCCTTGTATGTATGTATGTATGTGGTAAAATGTACATAGTATAAAACTTATTTTAACCATTTTAAGGGTCGAACTCCTTGGCATTAAGTACATTCACAACGTTTATATAACCATCGCTACTATTTATTCCTAGAATGTTTTTCCTCATGTGCAGAAACTCTCTACCCATTACGCAGTTAACTCCTCATTTCTTCCTACCCTGAGCCCCTGGTAAAACCTATATTCTACTTGCTGTCTCTGCGAATTTGCCTGTTCTAGGTAACTTTTATAAGTGAAATCATAAACTGTCCTTTTGTGTCCTTTTTAAAATTTAGTATGATGTTTTCAAGGTTTATCCATGTCGCAGCATGTATCAAAACTTCATTTCTTTTTATGTCTTAATATAATATTCCATTGTAGTATGTATACACCACATTTTGTTTATTCATCTGTTGATGGACGCTTGGCATCTACATCTTTTGGCAATTGTGAATAATGCTGCAGGAACATTGTGTTACACATATGTGTTTGAGCCCCAGTTTTCATTTCTTTTGGGTATATGCCTACAATTAAAATTGTTGAGTCACATGTTAATTCTGCGCTTAACTTTTTGAGCAAATGCCAAACTTTTCCACAGCAGCTGTACCATTTTACAGTTTTGCCAGCTATATATAAGGTTTCAAATTTCTCCACATCCTTGCCAACACTTGTTCTTTTCTTTGTTTTCTTTTTTCTTTAAATACTAGTCATCCTAGTAGGTGTGAAGTGTTACGTCATCTTGTTTTTGATTTGCATTTTCCTAATAGCTAATGATTTTGAGCATCTTTCCTGTGCTTTTTCTGCCATCTGTATGTATGTCTTTGGTGAAGTGTTTTGCCTGTTTAAAAAAAATATGTTGAGTTGTAAGATTTTTTTTTAAAGTTTTAAAAAATATTTTATTTATTTATTTTTTAGAGAGAGGGGAAGGGAAGGAGGAAGAGAGGGAGAGAAACATCAGTGTGTGGTTGCCTCTCACGTGTCCCCCACTGGGGATCTGGCCTGCAACCCAGGCATGTGCCCTAACTGGGAATAGAACCAGCGACCCTTTGCTTCATAGGCCTGTGCTCAATCCACTGAGCCATACCAGCTAGGGCTAGTTGTAAGGTTTCTTGTATTCTAGATACAAGTCCTTTGTCAGATAAACTGGAAGGTATTTTTTAATGTTTGTATGGAAAGAATTATTTCAATTTCTGTCATTTTCTTCCTGAAGTTAAAAAGATCCTTTCATCAATTCATTTATACCAAATAATTTTGTTCTTCTAGTTCAGTTGCCTTTTGAAACTAGATTTTATGATTGTGCGTCCTCTGTGAGAGGTAATAACTTTATACTAGTGGATATAAAAAGAAAACTTCTGCTTTCTGATAATGTTGTCAGCTTCTTCAGGGGAAGTGTGAAACTATGACCTTCAGTTGTCAGGGAATAAGAGTGCCATATTTAAATAGTGCTGTGCCTCTCTTTCTAAAAAGGCCAAATTGCAAGTACATTAACTCCTACTGAAATCTCTGGAATTTTCATGAATTCCTTTATTCCATCCTAGTTACATATATGCTTCAAAATAAAAAAGTGCCCTAAAATTTTTCTTAACATACATATTGAACAGTTTTTTGGAATAAAAGTGAGAACATATGGTTTATCAAAAGATTTTCTTAGATTTATTAACTTAACATGAAAAACAATTTTAGCCTAGGCTGGTGTGGCTCAGTGAATTGAGTGCCAGCCTGCAAACCAAAGGGTTGCCAGTTTTTTTCTCAGTCAAGGCACATGCCTGGCTTGAGGGCCCCAGATCCCCAGTTGGGGGGGTACTCAAGAGGCTACCACACATTGATGTTTCTCTACCTTTCTTTTTCCCTCCCTTCCCCTCTCTCTAAAAGTAAATAAACAAAATCTTTAAAAAATAGATTTAAAAATTTTAATTATACTTAAATTACAAATTTTAACAGTTTTTTTCCCCTTGGAAAAGAAAATTAAATAGTAAAAAATCAGCCCTGCCTGCATGGCTCAGTGGATTGAGTACCAGCTTGCAAACCAAAGGGTTGCTGGTTCTATTACAGGGAGGGGCTCATGCCTGGGTTGAGGGCCAGGTCCCCAGTTGGGGGTTACCAATTGATATTTCTCTTTCTTTCTCCCTCCTTTCCCCTCTCTCTGAAAATAAATAAATAAAATCTTTGAAAAAAGAAAAATGGGAGTGTAAAAGCCAAATGTCAATTTGTAACCCTTCCCCCATACATATATAATGTAAATATCTAAAAATAAGAAACGAAGTTTGAAAAACCACTTTTGGGATATTATCGATGTGCAACAATAATGTTGACTTTATTTTTTCCAGATATGGCCGTGTGGAAAGTGTCAAAATTCTCCCTAAAAGGGGATCTGAAGGAGGAGTGGCTGCCTTCGTGGATTTTGTGGACATCAAAAGTGCACAGAAAGCTCACAACTCAGTTAACAAAATGGGAGATAGAGACCTACGCACGGATTATAATGAACCAGGCACCATTCCAAGTGCTGCTCGGGGATTGGATGATACAGTTTCCATAACATCTCGTAGTAGAGAGGTTTCTGGGTTCAGAGGAGGTGGTGGAGGGCCTGCTTATGGCCCCCCACCATCACTTCATGCACGAGAAGGACGTTATGAGCGGAGACTTGATGGGTAAGTTCCAAGGTTTCTGTAGGCAGGTATTTTGTATTTGATATGGTGAGAAACAGAAACTCATATATAGGGGCCCCAGATGGATTTAAAGTTTTGGGCATTCTCAATGTTTCCTATTTTGGGTTGGAAACGGAAGTGATTTCTATCCCAGTGGCTGGTATCTTACGGAATCGTAGAGGATATTTCCTGCAGCTGGTTGGATATCTACTCCTGAGATAAAAAGTGGTGGAAGATTTTGTATGGCAGCATCATTTTTGGAGTTACCTGTCTTCTAGAATTAATTATTTCTTCTCTTGGATGATGTTGGATATATCCCTTTTACCTGATGGAGCTATTTGGCTACAGATTTTGTGGTTATACTATATGGAATATTTCTGGAGTATTAGAGCCTACAGATTCTTTTAGAAGTTAATATCTGCTTCTCAATTTCATTATATGAAGTGTACAAGTGAATTGGATTGTCACCATAAAACCTAGCAGACCGTAATTCAACCCCGTGGATTCTACAAACAATACTTTAACCTGGAAATGTATACTTGGAGGAAGAAAAATGAAGGCAGTGTTTGATTTTCCCATTTTGGATCTACACCGTTTCCATGTTGGAATTACACTTCCTGATGGAATGGGGAAAATTTGAGGTGATGAACGTTCCTAAATCTGGAATATAGCCATTCTTTTCTAATTTCTGGAATGTATGGGATGTCATGCAGTCAAGATTCCATTAGCCCAGGAGAAGAGGATTATTATCTCCTTTCTTAAGCAAGTTGCTGCCCAATTAAAGGTACTTTAGCTTTGAACTCATGGTGATGATCAGTTGTGGATACAGCAATCAAAATGGACTGTTCTGGATGGCTACAAAGGTGAACTTGTTGGCGAGCAGTTATGCCTTCCTCATTTGGTGGGATCATAGAAGATATTTCCTCTTCTGTCAGCTGCCTGATTCATACTTAGGGCTGGAAGTTTTTATGAATGTGGATCAATTTATAATTGTCTACTATCTCAAGAAAGAAGTCTGGGGGTTTCAGAGTTACAGTTTGTCTGGGACTACTTGCTTCCAGTGGAATTATTTTATCTGATCACTAAGATTTTTTTTTCCCTGTGGTTCATCTAAATATCATTTGACACCCTTGCCCATTAAGAAGGTGGATTACCCCCATAAGAGGGGCCAAAATTGGGGAAGTTATGTTCACAATTCTCTCCCTAGATTTAATTGGGATTATAGGTCGTGTTTCCACACTTGGAAAAGGTTGGTATGTCCTGACCTGTGTATATTAGCCCCTCTCCTAACCCACGTCAAACTCTCTTTTCCCCCCACTAACTTTAGAAGTATTTAGTACTAATAGATGAATCAAAGAATAGCTATTAGATTTCAGCTCTGCTAGCTCTTGTGCCTGCCTTCTGTATCTTCTTAATGAATAAGAACTTTGCATATTTTTAAAATATCAGTTGTAGTAAAAATTCTCCTAGAACTATTATTGCCTATTGCTTCTGTTATATCATTAATAAGAGTTTTCACTGATTAATATTTGATAGAGTACTAATAGAATTATGAAATTTTCTCTTAAGTTTCAAGGAAACCTTGTTTTTAGACATCGAAATATCTATTCAAATTCCATAAATGTAGTGAATAAAAAAGGAGAAAGTAGTTTAATATATTTAAGTAGGAAAGATTATTGAATTTTTTTGTCATACCAGTTGCTTTATATAATAGCTGCAAAAAACAAAAATGGCACAAGAAGGTACGTTTGCCACTAAGTGAAAATGGTGAGTGAAAATGAAGATTAGTGGAGAGGTTTGGAATCTAGGCGTGTGTTGGGGACATAGTATTGTAAGATTTTTGCCAGATATTCTTTATTGGAGAGATTCTAAATCTTCTATATCTTTCATAATTCCTTAATCTCTTTTGATAGAAGAGTTCCAAAGGTAATGTTGAGAAGAAACTTAACCTTAAGTTGAAATGCAAGTGATGATCTTTTAGGGACTCAGGAAATGAGTTCTGGTTTTCTACAAAAGTAGAGAAAATAAGATTCTTTATAGGATTTGACTTAGTTTTAAATACTGACACTTAATTGCATGTGTGTAATTGTACATGCAACAATTTTTATACTCTTAGGTTGACAGGTATGTCCTATAGAAAGAAATTAAACCATTGCTAATAGCAACCTTAGAGAATCTTACAGTTCCCAAAGTTGTATAATTTCATCATAGGCAACTTGAGTATAGCTAAATGCTAAGTCAACATATTTCCTGTAACCATTAAGTACATAGAGTACTAAACAATCATGGAATAGGCATTTTTTTTTATTTTGGTAAAAAAATTTTTTTAGGAATAGGCATGTAAAAAATACATGGAATTTGATAGCACAAGGAGATAAGATAACCTTTATTCTTTAATTAGTTAAATTTACCATAAAACAGCATGTGGCAACCCAGTATTTTGATATCCTAAGTGGGGTTTGTTTTGTTTTGTTTCGTTTTTAAGATTCCATTTTTATTATTACTAAATGTGATTGTTGGGGCATAGCAATTTACATAACCTAGTAATTTTTATAATTACTCAAAGAAGTCAAAAGTTAATGAGAAAAAGTTATTTAAAGTTTTTTTCTGGACTTCTTTGAAAAATGCCCTCCTACAGGTGGGGCATACTCATTATAGGGTTTTCATGACTATGTTAAAATGTATCATGGCAATTTTGCCTAAAATAAATTTGTAAGGTAAATAAAAGCTTTGTATATATTTTTAATGAGATGAAAGTATAGAAAACTTTCATATTGAAATGATAGTCTCTTCTTGTTCCATTAAATTTAAAAATGAAGAGATAGCATATGCACATTTCTGTATATAAACCACAAAATCCCTAATAAAAAGTGACTTGCAGAACTAGTCATGAAAGCCCAATATACAATTAAAACATTGATTGCCCGGCTGTGAAAGTAAGTTTTGGAGTCAAGTAAAATGTTGAAGTTGTTAGTGTTTGTAGGTTACTGCTGTTTAGAAGATTATCAGTTAGTTGCAGAGACAGACAATGCTGAAGTGAATGTTTGCATGACTTGCTTTTAGTTTTGCCTGCCATTTTCTGATTGATTAAATATTTTTCCCCTTCCTAAAATGCAGGGCTTCAGATAACAGGGAGCGTGCTTATGAACATAGTGCCTATGGACACCATGAACGGGGGACGGGAGGATTTGATCGGACAAGACATTACGATCAGGATTACTATAGAGATCCTCGCGAGCGGACTTTACAACATGGGCTCTATTATTCTTCTCGGAGTCGAAGTCCAAACCGTTTTGATGCTCATGACCCCCGATACGAACCTAGGGCTCGGGAGCAGTTTTCACTGCCCAGTGTGGTACACAGGGATATCTACAGGGATGATATAACCCGGGAGGTACGAGGCAGAAGGCCAGAGCGGAATTACCAGCACAGCAGGAGTCGGTCACCACATTCATCCCAGTCTAGAAATCAGTCTCCTCAGAGACTCGCTAGCCAAGCGTCTAGACCCACCAGGTCCCCTAGCGGCAGCGGCTCTAGGAGTAGATCCTCCAGTAGCGATTCAATCAGCAGCAGCAGTAGTACCAGCAGTGACAGGTAGGTTAACAGCCTTTTGTTATAACAGACAAGCTGTTGAATAAATTGTCACAAATTCTTGATGATCAGTGCTAATGATTTTTAGCATAGTAATATTTTTAAAAGAGAGTAATCTTGGATCATGTATATAATGAGTAAAGAAATTGATTAGTGTGTGGTGATTGAATTAACTGTTCTGTGAAGTACCCAAGGCTAAGTGATGATTTGCAAATACTGTTTTATCCTCCAGTTGCTAAACATTAAAATTGTCAAAAAGGAAGAAAAGTGGTGACTTTAGCTGTGTGAAGCAGATTTTGTGCCACTGAAAATGTGGTATTTCTTTTAAGTTGTTAATTTTCTAGATGTATAATACTAACTTCTGTTAATTCTGGTTCAAAATTTGTAATACGTGTTTTGTTAAAAGTGTATTGGTGAAGTAATATTGTTGACACATTTATTATCAATGACTCAATCAACTTAAGGATACATTTTAACTAATTTTAACATCAGGGCTATAGCCAATTTATAAATTGAAGCAGAAAAGCTTTCTTTAAACGCAGGTTGTTACTTGGCTGTTAACTAAGGCTGAGTAAGCTGATTTCATTAGTTGGGAATTTTTTTACAAAGGCATTTTATTTTAAAGATGGAAAATAATATAGGTAATCTTAACGGGAAATAGCTTAGAGATTAGGTATACCGGATTTGAAATCACAGGTCTGGGTAGATGGTATAGTATATGACTGTTATAATCTTGGACAAGTTATTTAAGCTACCTAGGCCTCAGCTTTCTCATCTTTTATAAGAACTCTACTTTAAAAAGTTATTGTGAAGATCAAAATGACAAAGTGTAAAGTGCTTAGCTTGATACCTATGTATGTTAAGTAAATACTGTCTTTAATAATTGCTAGCTATTATTATTACTACTTAAGATGTTGATAGTCTTGGAGCTTTCCCATTTCCAATTACTGTTATTCAGCCTGCAAATCCTAACTATCCTAGTTTTAGATGATGTATATTTTATAGGATACAAATAATTTGACCTTATAAAAATGTTCAGATTAATATTTCTCTTTTAATATTGCCTGCTTAGAGTTAATTTAAGAAAAGTAAATGATCATGTAATTGATGAG
The DNA here is from genome assembly GCA_004027735.1 of Carollia perspicillata. Classification (NCBI taxonomy): domain Eukaryota; kingdom Metazoa; phylum Chordata; class Mammalia; order Chiroptera; family Phyllostomidae; genus Carollia; species Carollia perspicillata. The sequence goes on along the minus strand of PVKM010007186.1, from coordinate 34,315 downwards.
TGGCTCCTTTCAGGCCTCCTAAATGTTCTAATTAAAAATAATAAATGAAAAAATTTTATACTCTGTATATCTAGATATAATTCAAATGTTTTCGAAGATGTAACATATAATGAAGCAAGCACTTAGTTTAGGAGATCAGGAGAGTTAAGGTTCTGGCTCTGGCTTTGTAGCTCTGTGACATAGATGAGAAATCCTTCTCTTAATTTCATTTTGTATAATGTTGAGGTAATGATTGAAAAGCTTCATTTGAACTCTATAAAGTGATTATAAATAAAATCTTGTTATGCCCCATTTTCTTCTATATAGAATTGTCTAAGATATTTAGTTTTAGTTATTTTCCCCAAATTTACCTCATTAAAGGTATGCCACTGCATTCCATTGGATCAAAACTTACTGAAAAGCTAACTGATTATGGAGGTGTTGAAGTTAGAGGAAAAACATACACAGCTTTCAGGATGGCATTGTAGTTGGGGAAGTTACAGTGTTTTGGCATTTGGTCCTTAGCATTGTAGGCTCAAAAGTTTGAACCCAAAAGTGATAGGATGAGTTGATGTGCCTATATGAAAGAATAGTTGTATGACTTTTACAGTCAGAAAGGTAACTGCTACAAAGGGAAAGACAGGATGAGCTTACAAAATCTATGTGGGGACTACATTACAATCATAGAGGGTATTTCCTCTTATGTCAGCTGCCTGATTTACACTTAGGTCTGGAAATTTTTATGATGTAGAGCTATGAAGGATATGTAGGACTTTAACAAAAAGAAAGGAGTTTTAGGCTAGACATGGGAACATATTGGGTGGAAGGAACAACTTGAAGAGATGTAAGTGGGTGGAAGAATGTTTTGAGAATAGTAGATAATTTAGGATGACTTAACCACACTAATGATTTTGAGTTTCATTCTTTATGCACAGATAAACCGTTGAGGGATTTTGAGAAGGGAGGTAAGTTTGTTGAGATCTGTGCTTTACGAAAGGCATCTGGTGACTTAGAATAGGAAAAACAGGTTCTGGGTAGGAGCCTATTTCAGTAGCTTGGAGAAGGAAAACTTGGACTGTGAGAATGCGTAACTAGGCACAAGTGGGAGAGACATTGTATTAAGAATCCAATTATGTTGACTTAGGAAAACCAGGATAAACTTTAATGATGGGCTTTTCAGTATTGTCCTATTATAGGACAACAGGACCAACAGGACCAGGTATTCCTTTGCTCACTGTAGAGCCAATATATTGTCTTTCTTTAGAGTATACGTTCAACAAATAGTTGAAATACTGAAGTAGAATTCTTAGTTACCAGGAAGGAGAAAGCAAAAATTGATGTTAATAGCTAAAAGATTTGGCCATTGATTGAAGCAAGCACACAGAAATAAACACCCTTGGTGTTCAGAGCATGTCCTTTATCCCTGGGTTCAGCCTCCATTTGATCAGATGTCCTCTTTTCCTCTATGATTATATTGATTTTAAAGTATAATATTTTGAGTTGTCACATAGATTCAGAATGTTCAATATCCTTTTGGAAATAATAAGGTACTTTCGTAATCTTTAAAGCTTTATGATTATGAAACTGACATTCTAAGTCCTTTAAAAATACTTAACATCTTATAGTAGACAATATATAGCTTGATTTTGACTATAGAAACAAGTTTCTGTTCTGTCTGCATGACTGACTGGTAATTTAATCACCCTCCACCTCCCTTAATTGTTACAGCTTTGATGAATAGAATCCTAGCAGTGCATTTCAAATGAGTAAACATGGGATTAATGGCAGTCTAGTTGTGAAGTCCTTATAAATGATACACCTACTGTTTCTGCAGAACTATTCACAGTATTTGACTAGTGAGAACTAGGGATTCATGGTGTAAACTTTAGATATGCAGCTCTGTGCTGCTGTATGTCTCTTTCTCTGTCATGGTCATTTAGGGAGTCACTTTTCCTTTCAACAGAAAATTTTGAATGTGTAAATTTTACAAAAGCATTTATTTTAAAAGCCTTTAATTGTAGTTCAATTTACTTTATTTCTGTAGTTTTCTATCATTGGATTTCCCTCCTCCCACAAATCATGTTGTAAGAATTTTTTTTAATACAGGCCACAGGAACTGAAGAATTTGTTGAAGTTAAATTAATTCATAAACTTTCCTAGCATCTCAAAGTAGGTTTTTATGTTTTAAAGTGTTCTTTATTTTTTAGAGAGGGGGACGAGGGAGAAAGAGAGGGAGAGAAACATTGATGTGTGTGAGAGAAGCATCTATTGGTTGCCTCTTACACACCCCCAGTGGGGGACCTGGCCCGCAACCCAGGTATGTACCCTGACTGGGAATCGAACCAGCGACCCTCTGTTTCACAGGCTGGCATTCTGTCCACTGAGCCACACCAGCCAGGGTGGAATGCTTATTTTATTAACTGGCTATATAATTTGCTAGGAAACTGTCAGACATAGCAACAGAGTTTATGTATGTGAAGTAAAAGTTTCTAAAATGTTAAATGAATGAATAATTAGTGGGGGGGGTTGGTGATTAATACAATTTAATCATAGAAACACATTTGTTTGAACTTTTATCATCAACAGTGATTTATAATAATGAATAGGCAGATAATTTCTGGATTCAGTTGGAGATAAAATTTTATTGCACTGTACTTCCTCATTAGATAGATTTTGTGGGGACAAAATAGTTTGTATTTGTTTTTAATCAGAAGAAAGTCCTACAACTAAAATAATGCCTTTTAATGTTGGGAAAAATTACATAAGTGAAAATAAACCATGTTTGGGAAATTGGTGGTTAGAAACCATAACTTTTTTTTCCTCCTGACTCCTCTGTTTGTAGCTGCATAGGATTGAAATGAGAGTAGAAATTAATTAAATTGGTTTTATTACATAATACCAATCTTTTCCCATTTTGCTACTCTGTTTATACCTATCAGTTTGAGATGAATCACTTAAATTGAAATGGGATTTTTTTTGGTACTCTGAGTGTGTAAAGAGGATACCTGTGCTCAGAGACCATTGAAAACATAAATTAAGCAAACTAAAATGTGAGAATCAATGATTAGATGTTTATTGATTTGGGGGGATAACAAGTAAAGTCTTTGTTTGGGGAGCATTCAGAGGACTCTCAAAGAGGAACAGTAAAGGTCTACTTAAGCCTTTAAGAAGTCAAAGTCAAGGATAATATTCTTAGGAGGAATGTTTCTTTATCTTTTGTCCTTCATTTTCATTTAAAATGAAAATATCTGCACTTATTTTAAACCTAGGTAAAATACCATATAATAGCTGATTTATTTTTTAATTTTACAGCCGTTCTCTGCCTGTTTATAAAATTTTGTCGTGCATCAGTTTTATTTTTAGATATTTGAAATTGTCTGAAACTTAAAAAAGAATGTCTTGCTGGAAGTCAGTATTATGAATAAAATGTATTCATTGTTCTGAACCTTTCCGGCTACTAAATGAAGTTTTTATCTTGAAATTTGCAACTCTTATTTGTGGCAAAACTCAGGAAATGCCAGCTAATTTATTGACTGAATAACTACTTTCTTTCCTTGAAATATTGGTACCTAAGTTTTTAAAAAATTACCTACTTAGCCCTGGCTGGTGTGGCTCAGTGGATTGAGCATGGGCCTGTGAAGCAAGGGGTCGCTGGTTCGATTCCCAGTCGGGGCACATGCCTGGGTTGCAGGCCAGGTCCTCAGTGGGGGACACATGAGAGGCAGCCACACATTCATGTTTCTCTCCCACTCTTTCTCCTTCCCTTCCCCTCTCTCTAAAAATAAATAAATAAAATATTAAAAAATTACCTACTTAGATGGAGAGAGCTGATGGAAAAAAAGAAAACTATAGGCATTATATTAGTGTATATGCAATCCTAGAGAAAACTATTAAATATAAAATACACATTAAGTTTTACCTCCCTTTGAGTAGCTAATTAGGTACCTGCTTCTGTCCCCCCAAATAAGCATTTGCTCATTCTCTCCTTAATGCAGTTTTGGTCCTGTTTAGGAGCATGGAATAACTGTTCAACAGCATGCTTTAGAGAGAAGTACAGCAAATATTAAAATATGTACACATAGTATTTTAAATTTTATTAGTAATATTTTTTCCATTCCTATCAGTAGTAGCAGGCAAACTGCAGAGATCACTTGAGGAACCCACATTTTTAAACCACTTTCCTTTCTAGGCTGCCGTATAGTTATTGGGCAATAAGCTATACACAACCTTCTGTCCTTTGGGTCATATTAGTCAGACAAGCTTTTGTTCTAAATATGGAAAATAGAAGGGTTTGCTTCTAATTGCTCTGGTGGGCTTAACTTCAAAGATCTGAAAATAGATCAATTTCCTTTCTGGTTTTCCTTTTTTTGTCAAGTATTACAGCATTTCAGTAAGTCTCTCTAGAGATACAGTGCTGTCAGTGTTAGGGTTATATGTAATAGGTAGTCAGTTTTGGAAACAAGTGCTGGGCTCACCCATGTTTACTCTGTATTAGGAACCCTGCGTTCATGTAAGATCTGCTGCTGCTAGGGAAATGAGAACAAGGTGGACTTAGCTCTGAAAGCAAATGAGGGGAGCTCATTGTATGCTGCCTGGGCAGCAAGTGTGTCTAAATATTGTGGGGAAAGCTAGGAACTGCTTATTTGTGACTCAAACCAGCCTAAACTGGAATCATCCAGTTTGATTTGGCTGCTTGCCATCTCCCAGAGGCTTGCTTTTTCTGCCAGAGTTTTTGCCTGGGCTTCTGCACTGTGACTGGGCAGGCTACAGGGAGGAGCAGCTGGAAGTGACTGCCAGTTAACCGGGTTTGTTCCTAGGAGGGAGGCATTTCGGACACAGTAAGGAGCTGAAGACTAGAAGCTGATGTGAATTCTCATTTTCAGTACGTCTTTCCATTATTACTCCCATAACAGCTTTTTGTCTTTTGCCCTTTAGTACCTAATGCTTGAAAATCAGCTTCTGCCATATAGCTGGTTGGGTCCATCACAACATGGGCTGCATTTGGTAATAAAGAATTTGACTAAAATTTTATTTTGTTAATTAATTAGCAAAGTTCCCCAGGAACTTTGTTTTTATTGCAGTAAAGTGAGTCTGTTTGAAGTAAAGAACTGTCTCTCTCATACCCTTTTTGTTCTTTACACTTGGGTCCTGCTGGGGTTTATTTTGGTTTGATTGATAGGTGAAAGGAATGAAAATTGATTTAGAGTAAAGTTGTGACCTGGTATCTTGTGAATTTTAATTAAATCCTGATGTAACTTTTTAAAATGTTGACTCAAAAATTAACAAAAAGTAATTCAGGTTAAAGCCCTAAATAACAAATTTTAAAATAAAAAATGCTATGCTAAATTGCATTTGTTTGTCTTGGAAGCAAACTCTTGACGACAAACAAACAAACAAACAAAACCTTGCCCTGGCCAGATTGCTCAGTTGGTTAGAGCATCAACCCCCTGCACCAAAAGGTTTTGGTTTGATTCCTGGTCAGGACACATAGCAAGGTGGGTCTGATCCCCAGTTGGGGTGCATACGGGAGGCAGCTGATGAATGCTTCTCTCTCACATCAATCTTATCTCTCTCTCTCCATCCCCCTTTCTCTTTCAAATCAGTAAAAACCTGTCCTTGGGTGACAATTTAAAAAAAAAACAGTACTGTGCTTCAATTACAAATTTTTAGTGTCATGGCTACTTTGTGCATAAAGAGCCTCTTTTTCAGTTTGCCTCTTTGAGAGAGATGGGAGTTACGTGACTAAACCTGGCCTTAATTTCTGGTAAGGGAACACTCAGAAGTCATGAAGAAACATTAAAGCCACAAGTAAAAGAGTACATTTATCTTTTGTCTTTCTGGATGCCAGGTTTATACAGAAAAGGTAAATTCCCATAGCCTCACTTATGTTTTAAACTTTTGGAATGAGATTGAAACCTATGTAGTATTTTTTACTTGGGTTAAAAGTTGACTCAGCAGCTTGGGTAATGTTGTTCTTCTCTTTTATCCTAATTTGGGTTTTTACTTGGAGACTTTTTTTGGTCATTCTTAGAAACTATGTTATAATTTCATTTTGTCCTAGACAAGGGATCATCCATGCACAGAAATAAAGGAAAATGTGGTGTTCTCATTTTGTTTTTTAAGATTTTATTTATTTATTTTTAGAAAGAGGGGAAGGGAAGGAAAAAGAGAGGGAAAGAAACATAAATGTGCAAGAGAAACAATTGCTTGTCTCTTGAATTCCCCAAACTGGGGGACCTGGCCTGCAACCCAAGCATGTGCCCAGACCAGGAATTGAACCAGTGACCTTTCGGTTCACAGGCTGGCGCTCAGTCCAAGTCAGTCATCTTTCCAGGTAGACAAAATAGTAAGTGAAATGTATTTTAAAATTAACTAGTTGGTTTCTCCTAAGAATCTCAAGAGTCATACTCTAAAAACTTTTCTTTTTTTCTCTTTTTTAAAGATTTTATTTATTTTTAGACAGTGGGAAAGGGAGGGAGAAAGAGGGAGAGAAGCATCAGTGTGCAGTTGTCTTTTGCATGCCCCCCACTGGGGACCCACAACCCAGGCATATGTCCTGACCAGGGATCAAACTGGCGATCTCCTGGTTTGCAGGCCTGCACTCAATCCACTGAGTCACACCATCCGTGGCTCTAAAAATTTTTCTTTATGTAAAAGTGATTAGACATATACACTAAGATGAGGGTAGTAAAATATATTCTTAGAATTAGGTGGGAAAACATTATATATAACTCAATAAAATAGGGTTGAACATATTTAGAATTTGGCTTAGCTAATAACCATTTGCGTTTTTCTTAATGACATTAGATTAAAATTCTTTTTTTTTTTTTTTAAGATTTTATTTCTTTATCTTCAGAGGGGAAGGGTTAGGGAGAGAAATATCAATGTATGGTTGCCTCTTGTGTGTCCCATGCTGGGAACTGGCCTACAACCCAGGCATGTGCCCTGACTGGGAATCGAACCTGGATCCTCTGGTTCGCAGGCCCGCGCTCAATCCACTGAGCTACACCAGCCAGGGCTAAAATTCTTTTTTAACTTTGGTGTAATCCCGAGCAAGGGATGGTGGGCTTTTTGTTTGGTTTTTAAATTATCAGCAAAGATAGTTTTTAAAGTTTAACATATACATATACTGGAAATATGTTTTAATTTTTTTTAATTCCTCTGTACTTTTTCTTTAAGATCTTATGTATTTTCCGAGAGAGGGAAGGGGAGGGAAAAAGCAAGAGAGAAACATCGATGTAGAAGAAAAACATCAGTTGGTTGCCTCTCAGATGCCCCCACCCAGGGACTTGGCCCATAACCCAGGCACGTGCCCTGACTGGGAGTTGAACTAGCAACCTTTCAGTTCACAGGCTGGCACTCAGTCCACTGAGGCACACTAGCCAGGGCTCTTTTGTACTTTTAAAGTGGAAATTTATGCTTGTAGGAATCATTTTGCTGACTCTTTAGAGCTAGCTGGAATTACAATATAATGAAAAATACAGGTAACTTTATCCAGATAACACCTTGACATTAGTTTTCATAAGGTTTTTATATATACTATAACCATTATTTTTAAATATGGTAAACCTCTATAAAATATTACCCCTCTCATAAATGACATTTTTCTTAAAGATTTTATTTACTTATTTTTTAGAGAGAAGGGAAGGGAGAAAGAGAGGGAGAGAAACATGAATGTGTGGTTGCTTCTCACGTGCCCCTCTACCCGGGGCCTGGCCCGCAGCTCAGGCATGTGCCCCAACTGGGAATCAAACTAGCGACCCTTTGGTTCACAGGCTGGCACTCAATCCACTGAGCCACACCAGCCAGGGCTATAAATGACATTTAAAAAAATTGATTTTAGAGAGAGAGGAAGAGAGAGAAACCATCCAGTTCCCTCCTGTGCATGCTCGGACTGAGAATCGAGCCTGCGACCTTTTTGTGCGCAGCACAACACTCCAACCACCTGAGCTGCCTGGCCAGGGTGTAAATGGCATCTCTTTAAGCATTGTAGTGACTTTAACATGGTCTGTTATTTAAAGGAAGATACGCTTGTTTATTGGGGAGCTTTTTGGTTCTAGAACTAGGTTACCCAGTACTGAATGCACTAGCCACATGTGGCTAATCAAGCACTGGAAACTTGGCTAGTTTGTGTACCAGTACAGACCCATTCTATGACATGGATGAACCTCAAAAACATGCTAAGTTTGCTCTGATTGGTGAGGCCTTGGTCATTGTCTTTCTGAGCGAAAGTTTGGTGGTTTGATTCCCAGTCAGGGCACATGCCTGGGTTGCAGGCATGGTCACTGGTTGGGGACATGCAAGAGGCAAGCACTTGATGTTTCTCTTTCTCCCTTCCTTTCCCTCTCTCTGAAAATAAATAAATCAGATCTTTAAAAAAACATGCTAAGTAAAAAAATTCAGTACAGAAATCCACATATATGATTCTGTTTATATGAACTCTCCGTAACAGGTAAATTTATAGAGACAGAAAGTAGATTACTGGTTGTCTAGGGCTGAGTCTGGAAGAGAATGGGGAGTGGTGACTTCTGATAGGTTTGAGGTTTTTCTTTCTGGGGTGATGTGGATGTACTAAAGTTACATTATGGTGATGATTGTGGAACTCCACGAATATACTACGGTCACTAATTGTATACTCTTAAATGAGTCAATTTTATGGTGTGAAATTATATTTCAGTAGAACTGTTTTTAAAAATATACTGAATTTTGCCCTGGCTGGTGTAGCTCAGTGGATTGAGCATGGGCCTGCAAACCAAAGGATCGTGTTTCAATTCCCAGTCAGGGCACATGCCTGGGTTGCAGGCCAGTTCCCAGCAAGGGACGCATGAGAGGCAACCGTACATTGATATTTCTCTCTCTCTCTTCTTCCCTTACCCTCTAAAGATAAATAAATAAAATCTTTAAAAAAATAAAATAAAAAATAAAAATATACTGAATTTTGAAGATGTGGCAAAAATATTTTATGTTGGCTACGTGTTGAAATACACAGTCCAGCAGAGGTAAGGCCTGCTTGAGTGTGGTTGTTAGGATAATAATGTGGGTGTAATAATTTATAGTTTTAATTTGAACATTGCACCTAAAAAATTATATGAGGTGCTTGAGGGTGATACTGTTATGTTACAGTGTTACATGCTTATGATTTTGTAATAAAAGATGTTGTAATTAAAAAGGGGAATTATTTTTGCCAGACCCGTATTTTTTAGTATATTACATTTAATAAAAACAGTAAAATTTACCTTTTTTTTTACTTGTTAAAATGTGGCTATTTAAAATTTTTTAATTACATTTTTGGTTTCTATTAAATTTCTGTTGGACAGCATGCATTGTTCTAGAACCAAGCTCTATTAAGATACAATGTTATGAAGTAATTTGTACATCTATTTTAGTGTTTTTCATTTAGTATAAAGAAGACTAGAATCTGTTATTTTTATTATTTTAATTCTCAAGACTCTTCTGTTTGAAATTCTGGATTAATGGAAAAGGTTCTTTTTTCCATTTCCAGATGGAAATTCTGGATTAATGGAAAAGACTCCTAAGCCTAAGGTATAGACTGAATGACCTCCAGATTCCACCTTTATTTGGTATTAAGCTAAAATGCATGTTGGTTTTCAGAATGGCCAAGGGAATGTCTTAGCTGTTGAAAAACTTTAATCTCTAAACCCCTAAATAAATTAGTTTAATCCCTAAGAAAAAAATAAATTATTTTAGAGTAATTTTTTTAAATTAAAAAAAAAACCTTGATCAGAAGGTAATTTCTAAGTGATGGCCAATACTTTTGATAGAGTTTTAACATGTGTGTAGTAACATAGACTCGGATTCTGATGTTAGAATTAGAGTAAGACAAACATTTTATAGACACCTGGCTTTTAGACATAATTTCTGTAACCAAAACTGGGGACTTCTGTGATTCTTGAATGTTAATTGTCAGTGGTGGAGGGTCAGACTAGCCTTGTGAATGTTCTTTGTCTTGATGGTTAGAGCCATTTGGACTGTAGCTGTTTGTTTGTTCCTCTGGCAGGAACTACAGAGGAGTTGTTTAAGCAGGAGGATTTTAGGCTGGAGTTTCTTACTAATTTGAAGTCATTAATAAACAAACAAGTTCACTAGATAGTAGATGGCTTTAGAATTCCTGGTAGGGAGTTCATTGCCCTTAGAACCTCCTGGGTCTGCAACTTCCATAATAGAGAGTTCGTAAGTGGAAGATAGAAAACTTTGTATTCTGGGTGGGAAGGAGATAAATCAGCACCAAAGTTAAATTGGAAAAAGGCAAAACCCAAAGTTCAAATTTACTTGTGGGTTTGGTGAAGGCTGCAGTAGTTGTATGTAACCATTTGGAATAAATAACACATTTTCCCTTGATCTGTATGCCTTCTTGGTTTATGCCTTTTGAAACATTTTAGTTGTTCATATAAGACGTATATCCATGATTTTGCATACTTGTTCAGTTGAGTGAGAAAATTGCATGGTGTAATAATGGACAATCTAGTTTTCTCCTTAGTTTGTCCCTTGAGTAAGGCATCCCATGGATGTTCTAAAGGCTGTGTGCTGCCACACAGAAGGATTTTTTGTTCCTTAGGCAGACATGTTGTATCTGCTTATTACTTTCAGCGATCATGTGTGTTTGATACATTTTGCTTTGAGTAACAGGTTTTCTGAGTCTTAAGAGATTGCTAAGAATGTAATGACTCTGTGGGCCAAGGTTCTTTTGAACACTGAAAATATGTAGAAAAATATTTTTTTCACTTTGAATTTTTTACTATGAATTTTGTATTCAGCAAATCTACACCAGAATCTGTCATATATTTGCCTCCCAAAACCCAAACATAAAATGATAAGCACTTTGTGACTAGGACTCTGATAGTTCATCATCTTACCATTCTTAAAGTTAACTAGGGAATCTTAGGGCTCCACAAAGTTCACCAGAAAATAGGCCTCATATTTTTTAGTAATAGATTAGCAATAGTATAGCCACTTTCTTTTTTTTTTTTTTTGCTACTGTTATTAGAACAATAGGTTTCAAAACCACCAAATTGCATTCCTTTTTAAATATTTTATTTATTTATTTTTAGAGAGGGGGGACGGGAAGGCGAAAGAGAGGGAGAGAAACATCAGTATGTGCCTGCCCCCCATGTGTCCCCCACTGGGGACCTGGCCTGCAACCCAGACATGTGTCCTGATTGGGAACCGAACCGGCCACCCCCTGCTTCATAGGCCCGCACTCAATTTATTGAGCCACACCAGCCAGGGCAAAATTGCATTTTTTAATGCTGAAACTTGTAAGGCTTTATTTATTTATTTTTAATTGTGGCAAAATACACATAACATAAAATTTAGCATTTTACTTTTTTTAAGTATGCAGTTCAGTGGCATTACATACATTTACTTTGTTGTATGACCATCGCTACCAGTCATCTCCAGAACATTTTCATCTTCCCAGACTGCAACTCTCTATTCATTAAACAACTTCCCATTCTTCTGTCTCGCAGTCCCTGGTAGCCACCCCTTCTCCTTTCTGTTTTTATGAACTTGACTGCTCTAGATATCTCATAAACGGAATTACACAATATTTTGTCTTTTTGTGTCTGGCTTGTTCTAATTTGCATACTCATTTGAAGATTCCTCCATGTTGTATCAAATGTTAGAATTTTCTTCCTTTTTAAGATTGGATGATATTCCTTCAGGTTTTGAGGTGGGGTAAGCTTTAATTATCTAGCCAGTCATCCTATAGATAAACTATTTTCATATTTCTTTTATTTAACACCACTCAAAGACAGAGATAAGCTTAAAAACATTGACCGGTGTGGTTCATTGAGTTGGGTATCATTCCACAAACTGAAGGGTCCCCAGTTTGATTCCTGATGGGGGCACATGGCTGGGTTGCAGGCCAAGTCTCCAGTTGGGGGTGTGTGAGGGGCAACTGATTATTGTTTCCTATGCACATCGATGTTTTTCTCCCTCTCTTTCTTCCTCCCTTCCCTACTCTCTATAAATAAATAAGTAAATAAGTCAGATCTTAAAAAATTAACAGCTGCTATAAATTGCATTCCAAAGAATTACTTGTACTTAATCTTCTGTGAGCAGGTTAACTCATATAGCATGTTTAAGCTCAAATTTTAAAAAAGACTTTGTTTATTTATTTTTAGAGAGAAGAGAAGGGTGGGGAAAAAGAGAGGGAGACAAACATCAGTTCATTTTCTCTTGTTCACCCCTAGATGGGGACCTGGCCCACAGCCCAGGCGTGTGCCCTGACAGGGAATCCAACCAGTGACCTTCTGGTTCACAGGCTGGAGCTCAATCCGGTGAGCCACAACAGCCAGGGCTTAGCTCAATTTTAAGTGGTTATTTCTGTCAAAATAAGATACCCTTTAAAAAATAATCTTTAATAATTTTGTTTTTACTCAGTTGTGTAAATTATTGGACTTCAGAATAGGAAGAGAAATAGAACCAGTTATTTTAATTTTTGTGGTAGAATTTACCACCACTTTAGTAACCATGAACACTAAACCCGTTTTTCTCTCAATCTTACCTACCTATGACAGTACCGTCTAAGGCTTAGATAGATATGCTTAGTAATTATAAATGCTCATCAGTGAAAGCTAGATGGAAACTAGAACCCTAGATTTTCTTTTTTGTTTTGTTTTTTTTAGGTCTAGATTTTCTACTGTGCTTAGAAATTCGTAGGAAATAAATCAATTTTTATATCAGCATTAAAAACTGGTGACGGTAAAAAGAAAAATTACAGCTTGTAGATCATGATTCTTTTTCTTTGTCAACCTTTATTAAGAGAAAGCTTTTCTCTTTTTACTTAGTTAATTCAGTTAATCTTTTTAAAAATATTTATTTATTTATTTGAAGGGAGGGAGAAAGAGAGGGAGAAAAACATTGGTGTGAGAGAGAAAAAGCAGTTGGTTGCCTCTCAAACGCACCCTGATGGGAGACCAAACCCACAACCCAGGCAGGTGCCTGACTGGGAATTGAACTGGTGAACTTTCGCTTTTGGGGAAATGCCCAACCAACTGAGCCACACTGGTCAGAGCAGTTGTCATCTTTTTTCTTTTTAAATCAGACCTTTTTCCATTAGAAGTCTTTGTAGTTTCTAATGATAGAAGAAATCTGTGGGCCAAAACAAAGTACTTGAAGTTAAGATATTTGTTCTATAATAAGAAAATTCATTTTTGCTCTTTAATGTATCAGTACAATTTTTTTCAGTAAGTATACTAAACTGGAAGACTTTTAAGACAATTTTCATTAACTTTTGCTCTAAAGAGCTTATTTTGTCATTTTTATATAGTAGAGTCCGGTAGTGCTTTCCCATTTCTTTTGCACTAGTTGAAGAACCAGCAGCTAGAGCTGATTCATTTCTGAGGAACTTTACCTGGATAAACTGGGGAGCGAGACCCCTTGATTCAGCAGAGCCTTACTGACAGAAAGCAGCAGATACAGCCTATTGCATTGAGTGGTTTGGAATCTCTTACCTTTTTCTAAGAACAAAGAGAAGAAGAATCACTCACTTTATATTTTACTTCTTAAATTGCCTTTGCATGTGTTAAAATAACATAAATTTACCATTTTAATCAATTTTTAAGTGTACAATTCAGTGACTTTAAGTACATTCACATTATTGTGCAACCATTACCACCATCTGTCTCCAGAACCTTTTCATCTTTCCATACTGACACTGTAATCATGAAACAACTCTTTCTTCTCTTTCCTAGCCTCTGGCAGCCACCATTCAACTTTCTGTCTTTATGATTTGATCACGCTGGTTACCTCATCTAGTTATTTGTCCTTTTGTGATGGGCTTATTTCATTTAGCATAATGGTCTCAAAATTCATCAGAATTGTGACATATATCAGAATTTCCTTCTACTTTTAAAGGCTGAATAATATTCCACTGTATGTCGATACTACATTTTGTTTATGCAATCGTCTGTTAATGGATCGTTGGATTTCTTCCACCTTTTGGCTATTAACTTGCTGTGGATATGGGTGTACAGCTGTCTGTTCAGGTCCCTGTTTAGGTCCCTGTTTTTAGTTCTTTTGGTTGTGTACCCAGAAGTGGAATTACTGAATCATATAGTACTTCTAATTTTTTGAGGAATTGCCATGCTGTTTCCATTTTACCTTTCTGCCAGCAGTGTCCAAGGAATCCAATTTTTTTCTTTTTTTTTTTAAGATTTTATTTTTAGAGAGAGAGGAAGGGGGGGAGAAAGGTAGAGAAACATTAATGTGAGATTGCCTCTCCTACACCCCCTACTGGGGACCTGGCCTGCAACCCAGGCATGTGTCCTGACTGGGAATTGAACCAGTGACTCCGGCACTCAGTCCAGTAAGCCACACTAGCCAGGGCAAAATCCAGTTTCTTTACATCCTTGCCAATACTTGTTGTATTGTTTTTTGAGAATAGCCATCCTGAGTGTGAAATGGTATATCTCATTGTGGTTTTGATTTGAGTTTCCCTAACAATTAATTATGTTGAGCTTTTTTGTGCTTTTTTTTATGTGCTTTTTTGGCTATTATTTGTATATTTTCTTTGGATAAATGTCTGTTCAAGTTCAGAGGTGTCCATTTTTGCATCTGGTTGTGATTTTTTTGCTATTGATGTATATGTCATTAAAAAAAATCCTCACCCAAGGATATGTTTATTGATCTTAGAGAGAGAGAGGAAGGGAGAAAAAGAAACAGTGATGTGAGAGAAAAACATTGATCAGTTGCCCCAAGCATGTGCCCAGACCTAGGTTTGACCTAGGATCAAACCCACAACCTAGACACGTGCCCTGACTGGGAATTAAAACCCACAGCCTTTTGGGGTACAGGATGATGTTCCAACCAACTGAACCATCCAACCAGGGCTATATTACCATTTTTTAAGGTAAACTTAAAGTGTCTTGAAGTTATAAAACAAAAAAAGATGCATTAAGTTCTTTATGTAAAATAGAAGTTTTACTAATTTCTTCTGAACGTGGTATTTTGGTAAGGAAAAATTTGTGATACTAAACTACCACCTTACCATCCCTAGGTTGAGGGTAAAGAAAGCTATTATTCTAAGAACTATTTTAATATGAATGGAATATTTTCATTGACATAAACCTTACTAAGAATATGGATAGCATTACTGTATATTTCACCCATCATTTGTTTAAATTATAAAAGTTTTGTTCACAGGTACTTTGGTGCTGTGATTGACATAACAAAGCACATATTGTAAGAAGGTATTTGGTGTTTTCTTTTTTGTCATGTTTTCCAAAATTGAACGACAGAGTTTTTCAGATCTCAGCTTCCTCTTGAGTATAATTTTCACAAGTTGATCTTTTTCTTCATTTTTTTCCCTGTGAGTTTTGGAGTTATTAAAATATTTTAATAAAGTGATATATTACTAATAAGGAAGAACAAGTCACTTTAAGGATCCCATGTTTGAATTGCAGCCTAAAGTTAGCATGTTGGGTTTTCAAAAAGGGAAAGCAGTCAATGAAATAATGTAGGCCTCGACTTTGTCACTATTGACATTTGAGGCCAGATAATTCTTTGTTGTGGGAACTGTCTTGTACATTATAGGATGTTTAGCAGCATTCCTGGCTGCAATTCACTAGACAGCACTAAGCCTCATCCCCACTTACAGTTGTGACGGCCAAAAATGTCCCTTGAGGAGCAAAATTGTCCCCATTGAGAGCCTCTGATGTAGGTATTTAGATGATAGGATTAGTGAAGGAAAGAGAATAGTACATCCAAAGATTCTGGACTTTGTTAGACATTTAATTTTTTTGGTGTATATTTTAATTGCACTTTTGCTTTCACCCTAGAATTTAACTTTTTATTTTTATTTTTAGAGAGGGGGAAGGGAGGGAGAAAGGGAGAGAAACACTGATGTGCAAGAAAAACATCAATCAATATGCCTCTTGCACGCCCCCAACTAGGGACCTGACCTGCACCCCAGGCTTGTGCCCTGACCACTAATTGAACAGGAGACCTATCAGTTTGCGGGATGACACCCAATCCACTGAGCCACACCAGTAGAAATTTTTTTAATTACCCTCCCCAAAGTTCTAGATAATAGGATCCATGAAGTGGTTTTGTTTTTATAGATAACAGTGATTTTTCAGTCAGGTTATTAATATCTGTCAGTTACATTTCTAGTACCTTAGTTAGAACAGCCATCATATTTCTCAAATAATTAATAATTGAAGAAGGACTTTGCAGTTTGTGACAAAGAAACTTGCATTTCACTCTGATACTGCTTTCAGTTAATACCTTTATTTTACTGAGCTTGGTATACTTTCCTAGGCATTAATTTCAATTGCTTGCACAACTCAGGTCAATAATTTCTTGGAGGCACAGTCATATAAGCCTCTAAGCATTCATATCCAGCACCATATGAGGCTCTCTGTTTACAAAGATGATCCATTGGACTGTCACATGAATAGATATGAGACAGGATGAAGGCATTTGAGATAGACATTGTAGTAAATGAGGCTTAGGAACATATAGTTAAGAAACCAATGACTGCTATAGGGTGGGATATGGATATCAGGAACAGCTACAAAGCAGGAGGTTAATATTAGAGCTAATTCCTTGAAGGCAGGGAAGGCAAGGACAGACAGAAAGGGGCCTTTAACAGTAATAGGTATGGACAAGAGCTCTCTCTTGTTAGCTATATACTAGGCAGAGTGTGAAGCATTTTATAATCATAACTCACCATAGCCCCTCACAAGTGGTAGGTATTATCACCATTTACATATGGGAAAGTTAAAGATTAGAGAGGAAGTAATTTAACTAAGGACTTGTATCTAATAATTTTAAAAAAGATACCCGATGAGAATCTGGTTTAATGTTCTTGTGTGGATAGATCACTAGTGGATAGGATAAAAGTGTCATGAGAAGGGAACGAGAAGGAGCAGGTAGAAAATGAGTTTGGTGTTATGTTTGTAAAAACTCCTCTCTTTTATTGAAGAATGTGGATTTTATCTTGAGAGCTGTCGAAGATGGATGGAATATTGGAGGTGGGTGGAGAGTCATAGACCCCTGGACTTAGCAGGACCTTTGAAGGAAGGTCATGCGGTCTGGTAATCCAGTAGGGAAGTTAAAGTTTAGAGAAGCAACATGATGTGCTTTACTAGACCACACAGTTGAGTATTTCCTCCTTCATTTTTTAATAAAATACAGAGACTTAGTTTGGGTTACATCAGAAGTGGCAGAATTGAAAATGGAATTGGAATCATATCAGGCTTTCTACTAAACTCTAATTTTTTGTTTTTGTTTTTTGACTTTCTGGCTCAGGACACTTTTACTTCCTTAAATTATCAAGCTTTTATTTATTTTAGGTAGTATCTATTGACATTTGCCATATTAGAAATCAACTTTTAATTTGAAGTTTTTATTTAATTCATTTGACATGACTCTTTTTAAAATTTTAATAGCTTATTTGAGGAAAAATTAATTTGAATTGGTCAGTACCAAACCAGAAGTGGTTAGGAGTGCTGTATCAACAGGAGCTAGGGAAAAGACTTATAGAGAAAAAGCAGAAGCAAAGCAAGAAAATTATTTGATTGGTTAGAACTTAAGCCGCTGCCTTATTTGGAAAGTCCTAATAACGTATTTGTGATTGGCTGTCCTTAGGCTTGATTTCTTTCTTTTTTTTTTTTAAGAGAGGATTTTCCTTTATCATGTACCATTTTATTTATTTGTTGGTTTATTTGTTTATTTATAAGATTTTATTTATTTTTTTGGGGGGGAGAGAAACATCAGTGTGTGGTTGTCTATGGCGTGCCCTGCACTGGGGACCTGGCCCGAAACCCAGGCATGTGCCCTGACTGGAAATCAAACCAGCAACCCTTTGGTTCACAGGCTGGCACTCAGTCCACCTAGCCACACCAGCCAGGGTGATCATGTACCATTTATTTTAAATATTTTATTTATTTTTTAGAGAGAGAGGGGAAGGAAGGGAAAAAGGAAGGGAGAGAAACATCTCGTAGGTTGCCTCTCACAGGCCCTCAGCCAGGAACCTGGCCTGCACCCAAGGCATGGTTCGCAGGGTAGGCTCAATCCAGTGAGCCACACCAGCCAGGGCTCATTTCTTAACCATGAGGCATTTTACTCACCTAGGTTTTGGTTGGCTCACATAGGCTGCTAAGGTATTAGAAGCACTTCAGTCTAATGGATTCCTTGTTTAATTAAGTTAAGAACTCCCCCTTTTGATCATCCTCTCATACATGAAAAATTAATTAAAAATTGGTGTTAGTGCCTCTCTTGGTCATCATTAGTAAAGTTCTCGAAGTCTTTGTCTTGTTGCGACACTTATTGGTTATGATGTCACGTCCCTGGAAGAACTGCTTTTGCTGTTCATCTTGTTGTTCGTCTTGTTTCTGTTTCTCCAAGCACCTTGAGACCATGTGATGTACTGCTGATGGCTGCAAACACAAATTTAAGACCCTTGAGAGGATGTAGCCGTTAGAGAGATAGACTATAGTGATGACTGTCAGTTGGATAATACCAAGAGTCTAAAGTGTGCTCTTAGTCAGGGTTCCCTGTGAACCAAACCAATTGGTTCAAATAAGTAAAAAATGTACCTAAAGGAGCATCAACCTGTTTTAGCCTGTTCATTAATTTCTTGTATTTGCTACAATACCAAAGATGTTGATCCAGGTATATTAGGAAAAGCTCTTTGCTTATGGCCCAGACTTACGGCTTGTTCAGCCAGTAAGTAATCTAAAGCAATTCTATTATTTAAAACCACCATGGTAAAAAATTCTAGGGATTTTGGCTCTAGTTATGGCTTTTAATGGTAGATTTAATGAGAGTTGCCAGAGTTAAGGAACATTATCTGCCTATGGATTACCAGGGAGAAAAAGCAAGCAGCGAAAGGTAAAAGGCGTAAAAGTTTCATACTGAGATGAAGGTCTTCAACCATGATCTTGGGAGAACTGTCCACTTCAAGATGTTGTCTGCTTTTGGGGAGGAACCTCCCTAATCAATTTTAATTTTAGATCTTCAGCTAGTATGCTATAACTTTTTAAAAAAACAAATAATGAGATGAGTGGCATTATTTTACCTTTTTGCAAATCTCTTTAATGTCTGATTTTTAATAAGATGTCTAGATTTTTATAACTACTTCTGTATTTAAACTGTGATTATACTTTTGTGTGTTTGTGTGTATGTGGGTATGAAGTCTATGAGGAAAATCTGGCATCACACAGATATGTAATTGAAATAGGAAGGACCTCACAGAACCCCTAAAAAGACCTTGGAGACCCTGCACAGGTCCTCAGACCACAGTTAGAGAACTGCTGCACTAAAAAGATAGGATTGTGTTGAAAATTTGGACCTGTGAAAAACTGGATATACAGAGATTCTTACTTGGTGTGGTGATGCATTGCATTTAGGAAATTACATGATTCCCTCCCCCCTCCCCCCACATTTGATGGAAGCATCAGGGGCAGTTGGCACATTTTGATTTGCATAAGCCTGATGGAAAAGCTGCGTTTTTTTGCATCTTTTCCCTCTTGACTCAAGCTTATGTATTGATTATGTAGAGAGAAAACAATTATTAGCTGTCTGATCGAAGAGGAGAAAAGTTATTGGCAAATTGTCACTTGAGATTATGTATCTTTTCTAAACAAATGGACTCTCTTACCTGTTTTAATTGCTAAGTTTTCTGGTTGCTTTAATTGCTCCTTAAAAAATTCATTTATGCCAGATTTTTTTCTCTACTTAATTTGGTTAATTGCTTTTTAATCTCCCAGTTTAAAGAAAAACAGCATAAATGCATATTTAAGGTAATCAAATGCTCACAAGTAATATAGGAATACAGATGTAGAAGCCAGTCATTGGCTATTATTCTTGTATGTGAACAAATTTTATCCTGAGTCATCTTAAATAGTATACCCAGTGCCTTGACATTTTCAGTGTTGAGTCAAATGCTTGCTCACTGTAGTTCTGTGCATAAAATGGCTGTAGGAACAGGAATAGTTTATTGACACCGTAATTGTACTTAGGAGAATCTTGGCATCTCATAATCTGTTTGATTATCAAGAATTGTTATGCAACCAGTTGCTTATTCTCTTTTTTTATTATGGAAATTTTAATCAGATACGCATCTTAGTAATCCTAATTAAAAACAAGCAGATACAAGAAATAATTTCAGCCTTAATTGTCTTATGTGCTTAGGGGAAAGTGTAACTAGATTCTTTTAAATTGTATTTCTTTCAAGTTCTTTATGATTTAGAACTTTTCGTTGATATTGAAGGTGTAATACTGATGTGGTCAGGTAAATGTAAAGTCTGCTTTCTTAAAACTATTAGTTGATACACATCACTGCCTTAATAAAGTTATATAGGAATACCTTCTGATTAACTATTTTGGCTTTCAGGAAACAACTAAGTACCATAGATCACATGCTTTGATGAGCTGTGTGATTCTTTAGTGAATATGGAAATAAGAATTTAAAAAAATAAAATGGACACATTTGGGCATTTGGGCTTTCTGTCAGTTTAATAGGACTGAAAAGTATTTGGGGGTCTGAATTTCTGCCCCATGTTGATTAGGGTCTTAAAATCCCTAGTACATTTGATAGACTATCTTGGAAATGTACACTGCAGTTTAGTGAACTCAAAAGTTGTATAAATTACCATTTAATAGTTTATTTTAAAACCTTTCCCCTTTCTAGTTATCTCTTCAAATTGTTCAGCAGGTAATTCTACCATTTAATTTTACATCTTGTTTGGTAGCAGTGTGGTAGCAGGGAGTTTCCCAAGATTGTGATGACATTGACAAACCTAATTTCTGTGACTATTTTGCACTTTTAAATCATTGTCATCGTTGATTGATCACCTTCCTCCATTTTTGTAATAGACTTACCCAGAACTTTTTGTTTCCTCATCAACCATATCAAAAGCCAGAAATTCTTCTCTTGTCCGTATTTGTTTGCTTCTTTACCCACTTTTGCTAAGGAATTTTGGTAGTATTGTAACTAAAGTGTTTTCGTTAATGGTTATTTACTCATTGGAATTAAGTTAATAAGTCATAACATTCTACACTGTAGTTATTTTCTCTTGGGAGGTTTTTGTCCCTAGTAGTTTGTATTTTGTAACTCACCTATCTCCTTTTTGCTCTCACTGGCATAGGTTTATTTCCCTATGTTTCAAACTGTGTAAAGCTCTGATAACCTCATGAAGTTTTCATTTTTTGTGGTAGCAGGTGGAAACTAAATAAAAATGCTGTGTGAATTCTAAGTTATAATGCCCTGTTTTCTTACAGCATTTATTTCTTTATTTTTTAAAAAAAGCAACAGCAAATTTGTCTCAGATCCTAGGGTTGGATATATTTATTGGGCTGGGTCTGAGAGCTGTAGTCTTAGCTCAAATGACGGAACTGTCAGGTCTTTCCTCTAGCGAGTGTGCCTAACCTCCCGGAGTTACATAGAGAGAGGGCTTCCACAGCAGGGAAGGCGTGGGCATGAACCGGAATTTCAGGGGGGGAATTACAGGAACCTGTAAAATAGCAGATCCTGTAAATAGCGTTTTATTACTCTATTTGAGAAGGCTGTAAAAGAATTAAAACACAGTAGTTTTATACATCTTAGTACTGAAGAGAATTTTTTATTTCTCACTTAGTTCTTAGGCATAAAAAGCTTGTTTAAAAGTCTCTCTTTCAATCGGACCATGTTGGCAATATTTTCTCGTCTTTCACCTGCCTCCCCATTTGAGGATTGTATTAAACTGAAGAGAGTTAAATCAGTTCAATTTCATTAACTTGCATCTCCCACATTATTTACAAAGAGCCTAAACTAGTATTATTACACCTTCGGAAATGTTAAAAAGGGAAATTATTTTGGATATTTATGTTTTCCTAAAAATTTATTTACCCACAAGGTGGTGGTGGTAATAGTAATAATAGTAACACAGCAGTGGTGCCTCATTTATTGAATGCTGGCATATTCCACACTCTAAACCTGTGGGGGTTTTATTTAATTCTTAACCCTGTGGGATAGGTACCCTTTGTTATTTCTGTTGTACAGATGTGTAAACTGGGCCTTCAGTAAGAGGTTAAATGACTTGTCCAAGAAGACATGTTTGTATATCAGAGCTAAGATTTGAACTGCTCTCTTGAGTCAAAAAACTCATATATTGGCTATTGTGTTGTTATTACCTTTAAGTGAATTGTGTTTATTAGTCTTATTTTGCTTGGTAAAAATTATTCACATTTAGCACAAAATGAATATATTTGTTTTTAGGAGGCATGTGGTAGTAAAAGATGGTTACTTTTACCTCCACATTCTGAGGCCATTGTTTGTTGCCTTCTGCTCTCCCTGAAGGTACAGTATGAAATAGATGTGGAGAAGGTAGGGTGTCCTGAAATCTGAGACCTAAAATTTAGACCTTTTAATTACTGCCACTTGTTGATTCTAAGAAGTTTTTATATGCTACAGTATTTTTTTTTTTTTTTTTTGTCTTTTTACTAAAGTTTCTTTTGCCCTTCTGCAGCACTGATTCCAGCAGTAGTTCAAGTGATGATTCTCCAGCCCGGTCAGTTCAATCTGCAGCAGTCCCCGCACCCACTGCCCAGTTGCTTTCATCCCTGGAAAAAGATGAGCCCCGTAAAAGTTTTGGGATCAAGGTTCAGAATCTTCCAGTGCGCTCTACAGGTAAAAGCTCTGCCTTCCTCTCTGCTGCTGTTGGGGGTGAGAGAGGAGCAACTCGAATTCTGTGCTTTGTAGGCTTTGCTTTTGTGGTCCATTAATGCTTAATGCCATGTAAGGAAAAGCAAGTGATTTTATAACTCAGTGTAGTATCTAGGTCATTGTGTATATAGATTTGCATGTTATTTTGTTTGTAGTTATCATATACATATGCATATATATTATGCACATATGCATACACAGATACATGTATATTGTGAGTGTATGCATGTACATACACCCACAAAGATTGTATGGTGCATGTTTTATACAGGAAGGGTGGTTTATCTTTGAATAAATATGCTTGCTGGATTAAATATTTCAATATTAGGGGAAATTTGGTATGATGACATTGTAGAAATATTTTCAGTTGGATTTATTACATTGCTCTGGAGTTCTATGTTATGTGAAATAACTTTGGACATAAAATTATAAGAAACCCATTTCAAAATATTAAGAATTTAAATGAGGAAAATCATGAAATAAGAGGAAAGTCTATTGAAAAGCTGTCTTTTCTTTACTCCTGATTATTTTTAATTGGCAATTGGCTATAAATGCTGTTATTCTTAAATGATGCATATTAGTATGTAAACAACATAACATATGGTTAAACCAAAAAAGATCAAACTATTTCTTAGCTAAGTACATTTCAGTGATTTATTAAATTATTTATTAAAACAGACCTGGCTGGTGTAGCTCAGTGGATTGAGTGCTGGCCTGGGAACCAAAAGGTCGCTGGTTTGATTCCTAATCAGGGCACATGCCTGGGTTGCAGGCCAGGTCCCCAGTAGGGGGCGTATGAGAGGCAACCACACGTTGATGCTTCTCTCCCACTATTTCTCCTTCTCTTCCCCTCTGTCTAAAAATAAAGAAATAAAATATTTTTTAAAAAGCAGCCTGTAAAATCTACATACCAGGTTTGTGAATAGACATTGAGACACAAATATTGATCACCTTTTGCTTTAGATTAGTTGGTAATTTAGGAATGGACAGGGAAAATTGGCTTGTTGTTCTATGTAATTTTAATTTTTATGATGAAGCAAATTAATACAGGACCCCCACCCCCACCCCCATCCCCACTCCAGATGATAGGATTCATCTGTAAAAGGCCTCGGAGTTGTTTAGGATGTTGCATGCCACTTCCCTCAGATTTTTATTTTTGACATGATGCTTGGAAAGATAAAAGTGCAGCTTTCTTTCTAAGTCTTTAAAATTCTTATATATGTTTTCATGTATACAATGTTTTTATTATGAAAGCTTTAAACATAACCATAAGTAGGAGTGGCAAAATGAACTCCCCTTACACTAAACTCAGATTTTTTAAAAAAGTCAATATATTTTCTAACAGTTTATTTCAGAATTGTACAGTAATATCCAACATGCTTTTTAGAGCTATTTTATTTAAAAACATAATGCTTTAATGCTAAGAAAACTTATGCTAATGCTTAGTAGTTTATTGAGCTGTAACTGAATTAGAAAAATAAGCAACTTGTTTTTATTTGGGGATTTAGATACAAGCCTTAAAGATGGCCTTTTCCATGAATTTAAGAAATTTGGAAAGGTAACTTCAGTGCAGATACATGGAGCTTCAGAAGAGAGGTATGGTCTGGTATTCTTTCGGCAGCAAGAGGACCAAGAAAAAGCATTGACTGCATCAAAAGGAAAACTTTTCTTTGGCATGCAGATTGAAGTAACAGCATGGATAGGGCCAGGTAAGAGACAAGGAAGCTGAGTTTTAGTGTAATTTTTACTCCAGCCTATGAAAGGGTAACATTGTATCATCAAAGTGGAAACTATTCCAGCTTTATTTGTTGGCATACTTCCAGTGTCTTCTGTTTTTAAAAATGGTTACATTTACTGTTCAGCTTAATATACTACATTGTTTTGGTTAGGGTGGGGGAAAAAATGGTCCTGTTTGTATAAGAGAAGAGAGAAATGGTGATTTTAACATGAGGCCAAAAGGGTAGAGTATAGCCCCTTATTGAATCCTGCCTGCCTTTCCCAAAAGGGTTAAATTGTGATAAGGAGGTAGTTCCTAGGAGAATGACAGCAGAATTATCCTGACTTAAGTTTGAAAATAAACTACTTGGCATATGGATTTGGGGGATTAGTTAAACCAGTTTTATTTCTATTACAGCCAGTACAAATTGGATCTGTTATTCTAGCTTTCATAACCTTAAAGGTAGTGACAAAGAAGAAGCAGGACTAAGTCTTCTGAGTGTGACCCATTGCACATTTCAAGGGGACATTTTAGTAACTTGAACCTACCTGTCGTGAGGCAGGAAGTCTCCTCAGGCATGGCTTGGGTCAGTGTTTCTCCTATTTATAATCACCAGCAGTGCTTGTTTAAATGCAGGTTCTTGTATCTCCCCCCCGACCACCACACTTACTGGTTCAGAATTTGCATACTCAAGTTTGGGAACCCCTAATTTAAGGGAACTTGTGAATAAATTTGTAGAGGATAGAAAAGAAAGGTTAAAATTATACAGTCCCATTATGTAACCGAGACAATTAAACTTTAAGACTAAGGCTTCGAGTAGAATTTATATGGTAAACATAGCTTATTTTCTTGGAATATTCATTTTATTTGACAATTAAGAGGAAAAAGTAGAATTTCCCTGATAAGAATGTGTAAATGTTATTTGTGTATTAAAATAGGCACAGAGCCCTGACTGGTGTGGCTCAGTTTGCTGGGGGTCTTCCCACAGGGCCAAAGATGCCCAGGCAGGGTGCGGGTCTGGGTTGCAGACCTGCTTGGGGCACATGCAAGAGGCAACTGATCAGTGTTTTATGCACTGATGTTTCTCTCCCTCTCTTCCTCTCTCCCTACCCCTCTCTCTATCTTTAAAAAAAAAAAGCAGGGGGCATAGAGATGTTAGAATGAATACTGTAAAATGTGCATAATTTTGTGATAAGCACAGGAATTCAAAAGAATGTTATCTTTTCAAAGGAATTATAGGTTATGTCTTCATGTTCCCACCTGTCTGCCAGGTTTGAGATGTACTGCCCTAAGTTATACCGGACTAAGAGCAGTTATTATTTAACACATTTGGGATTGTGTTATATTGTGTCATATATTCTTGAGGAACTGACTTGAGAAATATTTAGAATATTATAATCTATGTAAGTTTTTAGAGCCATATATTATTAAGTAGAGAGGATCTAATTTAGGGGCATTGTCCATAGCTGACCCTCTATCGACCCACTTGATCTCCAAGTGGTAGGGCTAGCTCAAGATTTTTACTGTAATAAAGCATTTTACCTAAAACCTAGTATTTAATTGGGTTTTAAACTCTTAATATTGAAGATTTTGAGAAGTTTGGTTGGTTCAAGCATAGGAAAGCTGAAGGTAACTTTTCAAGATGGGACAGCATGAAACTTTTGTTTATGGGATGTTTGAAAGCAATTGAATTTGAGTATAGAGACCTGGTTGGAATTGTGCAGTTGGATGGTTTGTCATAGGTGTTTTGTATTGAAATGCATGGAGCTGATTGCTTCCTTAGGTTAAGGACCCCTTGGAATTAAAAAGATCCAAGTCCAAGAAACCCAACTCTGCAGTTAGACCCCTGGTGCCTTCTGAGATTGTGCTTTGTTACTTCTGTGCACAGCATTACAATCCACTAAACATGAAATTGCAGGATAAAAGAGCTTTTTCAATGACATGTAGGAATTAAATTGGTGATGAAGGTTAAAATTCCTGACCTATTATTCAGTGGAAATGAAACCATTACAGATTTTAATGGTTGCAAATCGTGCTTTATCCTGCTGATTTTGACTTTTGGAGTACAAACCTTAAACCTCAAGATGTGTCTCAATTTATTTATATATTTTTAATTTTTTCCTCCCTTTTAAAATGAAATATTCCTAAATGTGTGCCCTCTATTAGATAGTTTCAAGAAGACCAAGTCAAGCTTGAAATGAGATACACCCCTGTGATATCATAATGACAGTGTAGAGACAGGTGTGTGTGTGTGAGTCGCTGGCAGTTTCTGGGTCCCCCCAACTCTGTGAAAGTATGTGCTCCTTGGTAACACAGTTACCAGATTAAGTTGAGCTACCATTAGAGCCATCAAACTGGAATCAGGAGTGAGACATATTCTGGCTGAGTTCACTTAACAACTCAGAAGTTGTACCTTTTTAATGCCAGTATTGTTGATACCATCAGTAAGGCTCAGTGACTGACTGAAACACTTGGTTTCAGTCAAGCTGATTAATACTAGCTTTTTGGATGGCTATGTTTCACATTGAAAAGGGAAACATAAAAGGCTGCATTATAACCCTTGAGTCATTTAGTCTTTTTCTGGTTGTCATTGGGGGGGTCTGTGCAACACCAAAACAAGGTGCTTCATAAGTGTTGCCTCAGTCAATTTTATACAGTTATTATTCTCATATTTAAAAATTGCTGCATTTAGCCCTGGCTGGTGTGGCTCTGTGGATTGAGTGCCAACCTGTGAATTGAAAGTTTGCCAGTTAGATTCCCAGTCAGGGCACATGCCCGGGTTGCGGGCCAGGTCCCATGTTGGGGGCGTGGGAGAGGCAGTTGATCCATGTGTCTCTCACACAAGGATGTTTCTCTCCCTCTCTGTCTCCCTCCCTTCCCCTCTATCTAAAATAAATAAATAAAAATCTTTTTTAAATGTTGAAAGTAAATTAAATAATGAAACTGGACTGTTTTTTAGCTGAGTTTTGTGTATAGTTTTTATACTATACATTGAGAGCCTGATACCCAATTTTGGAACCTAAGATTAGGCTAAAATGATTACCATTTTTACCGGGGTTTAAAATCTATTTCTGTGTTGGTGATTATTTTAAAAAACAAGTCAATTTATAAGGTTGAAATTTAGTCTGCTTTTCTATTTTAAAAATCAAAGTGTTACTTTCCCATATTTTTTGGGATAAGTTTCTTAGCCTTTGTATTCCTCTTTTGCTTTGGAGTTAACAAGAGGCATATATTTCTGAAAGTGTGTATAATTTTTCAGATTGTATGAGTATGCAAGCCAAATGTTTCAGAGGTTTTCTTTCTTAAATGTAGATTATCCCCATGATATGTAAGGACATATCAAAACATTCTCTACTGTTTTTATTTTGCCACCATCCCACTTACAGAAACAGAAAGTGAAAATGAATTTCGCCCTTTGGATGAAAGGATAGATGAATTTCATCCCAAAGCAACAAGAACCCTCTTTATTGGCAACCTTGAAAAAACCACTACTTACCATGACCTTCGTAACATCTTCCAGCGCTTTGGCGAAATTGTGGTATGTTAATTTTCACAATAAAAACAGTTTTAGATCTTTGTCATAAGACAAAGCATAGTACAGATTATATTTGGAAATAAGACATTTAGGTGGTGTAATGAATGTTTTTCTAATTTGCCCTATGTGTTTTTACTCCTGATCTAGCAGAACCCATTGGAAAGTATTTATGGAAAAATATATATATTTATCTTTATTTTGTTTACATATATATTTTCTTCTCCATTTTCCTGTTTCAATGCCATCTCTAGTCCTGTGGATTGAATGGGGAATCCAGAAGAGAAAACATGTTTGTAAGAAAGAAGCGGCCTATTAGTGTATGATTATTGTGTTACCACAGTGCTCATCAGAAAGTACCTTGGGGATTACTAGAATGTGGATGTCATGCTGGAAGCTCAGTTCTGTTTTGAAATTTAAATTAGAATCACTTTTTATATTATGCAAGTCATACTTAGATTTAGAAGTAGAAAGGATTTTTCTGTTCCCTGTGACGCAAAACTTGAGGCAATTTATAGTGAAAATAGTTTGATTGCAGCTTTATACCCTTGGGATAAACTATTTTGTTTTGTGTTTGAAAAAATAGGGAAATTACTTCTTTCTTTTCTAGACTTTCTTTATATTAATAACAGTAAATAAATTTCTCTAGCATATTTGTACTTGGAGAGTTTAAAAATGTTTTGGATAGGGATAACTATTGCTAATCTTTCAGATGTGTGTGTATGTCCTTTTGCAGCACACTGATTGAAAATTGCTGTTACACACTAATGCTTTAAGCAAGGATCCTTATTTTTTTTAATGACATAATCTAGTCTTATGAATAAAACACTATTTGTGCTAGTGACTGACTTGACCTTACCTCACAGGAGTTAGGGGCAAGAGATAAAAGTGGTTGGCAGAAAGTAAAAACAAAGAGAAGATATATTTAGAGAAATAAACCAGCAAAACGTTCATTTACTTTTTTTTCCAATTATTTTGATTTTTTAAAAAAGTTCTTCTATTTTATTATGAGTGTAGTAGATACTCTGATTATAACTCTACTGCTTACGTAGACGAGTGACTTGGAGTTCATATTCCTATTTGGACTTCAGCTTTTTCTATCTTTGGAAAATGGTCTTAATTAATTTTAAAAAACTTTATTGACTTTGTTGGGCCATACTAGTTAACGAAGTTATACGGGTTTTAGGTGCACAATTCCACAACACATCATCCGTACTCTGTATTGTGTGTTTGCCACCCCAAGTCAGGTCTCCCTCTGTCTCCGTGTTATTAATTAGTGTTCTATTTGGCATTCACAGGTCTGTGACTTGATAAAATTTTTGGTATACTTTCATTCAGATGTAGCTGCTACTTTAAATTTTGGAGGAGTATAAAAAGTTGTATTTGGGCATATGGATACATACGTTTTCATCAGCAGGGTTGCTAACAATAGAATAGTTACTGTATTTGAGAGCTGTGCTTCTGAATAAGGCGGACACATCAGTATTCTGTTTGGAAATCATACCAAACAGTTGCCCATGGTTGTCACTATTTTAATGAAACACAGACTTTGGGAAAATGGTCTGCTGCTTTTTGATAACGGATTATGTTATAATCAGAACCTAGTTAGTGAGTCTACTCAATATTCTTGGAGACTGTTTCTCTTCAGTAGAGTTATCCTGGGTTGTTGCATTCTACATAATAGTGAAAATTAAAATCATTTACCATTACTTACAACGTTTTTGAGTATAAATTATTGCTTTTTAAAGGACCCATCAAACAGCTTTTAAATGCATCATTCAGTTTGCTGTTTCAGGTTTTGATTATTGGCTTATGACTCTAAGGAAGTTTAGATAATCAGGATACTCTGCAATAAATGGCCAAGGTGGGTTATTGTTTAAGCATAAGAGTGGTTTCTCTGGACCATTTTCCTGTATAAGTTAGGTTTTTTGTTTTTTCTTCTTTTTTCCCACCACCACTTCTAACTAGGCAGGACCAAGAGTCAGATGTGACTTACAGGTTTTGAACATCCCAAAGAGATAGTGGCATTCCTTTATAGTTTTTCTTTAATCCAGGGATGGTTGTTCTGATGCATTTTCCAAAGTAGTTTAGGCACTTAAGAATCCATTCATACTGGATTTGAGAGATTATTACCATATTTATTAATCACCAGGCTTGATTCATTGAGATCTACTGATAGAATCAGTCATCTAATTTAGGGTTGCATATTTTAAGTAACTTTTTGAAAACGTGATTTCTTTATCATTCTCACCCTCCTCAGATATTTTAGTTTAAATGGCCTGTTTTTGGTAAGTCATTTGGATACTGCAGAAGGGAATTATATTTTAGGTTTTCATTGATTAGGCTGCCTTTTCTTTATTATCACAAATTTCTCTTAAGACAGGTATACTCTGGAATTTAAATTGCAAATTTTGAGTTGTAGTGTAGTTTCTCTTCTGCAGAGAGTTGCACATAAGAAGGATTTCATGGTTAGTAATTACAAATGCTGTATTGTATAGTTTTTTAGACTATTTAGTTTCATTAAGATGTACAATTTTAACTCCCTATTTTAAGAAAATGATTTTGGGGAGTATGACTTGAGAAATATATACCTCATAGGGACTTAATTTATTCTGATTTATATTCTTGATGAAAATAAATTTCTAATTATTTTCTGGTATCACTAAGTGGTATCCATTGGCCTTTTCAGGATATTGACATAAAGAAAGCAAATGGAGTTCCTCAGTATGCATTCTTGCAGTACTGTGATATTGCTAGTGTTTGTAAGGCGATTAAGAAGATGGATGGGGAGTACCTTGGAAATAATCGCCTCAAGGTAAAGAAATTTGCATAAGTTATTGTACTGTTACAACTTTTAAGATTCGGAGTTTTTTTGCATATGTCTGAGTACTTAAAATTTCAGTAATACAGTTAGATAACCATAAAAGAGATACACTTCTGCATCCTCATGCTTGTTATCCTATGAATTAAGATTTGCTAATCCAAGCAGGGTTACGTTTTTGCAAATTTTCACTTGATTTAACCAAATGTCTCCCACTTGAAATGTTGGTTTGACAAGATTCCTATGGAAGATAGGTTTTCTCAGAATTCTGTAGTTGGCGGGGGAAGGGGGGTAAATGCAGACAACTGTAGTTGAACAACAATAAGATAATTAAAAAAAAGAATTCTGTAGTTGAATAATTGGTGACTTTACTAATAAAAATTTCGCCTTTTATGATCAGCTGGGTTTTGGAAAGAGCATGCCTACAAACTGTGTGTGGTTAGACGGGCTTTCTGCAAACGTGTCGGATCAGTACTTAACACGACATTTCTGCCGATACGGGCCTGTGATAAAGGTAGGTGGGAAGTTTTGGTGTGTAGTTTAAAGCTACCTCTGACTGCCTTTTCTTGGTATTCTGTCCTTTCAGTCCCTATTTCTAGTGCCTGCTTTTTCTTTTCTTTAACAACTCATACATTAAAATGATCTTTTCCAAAATTTGACCTAGAAGGGCATTTGCATCTCATCTATATTATTAGCTTATGATATGAATATTTTGAACCAGCCAAGATGATTAATTTTGAAACTAATATGCATAATACTGTTATAGATACTGTTTCTCAGAGATTTTTATAATTTTATCTCACATCAAAATCAGATAGTCTAATTATGTAAGTGTCCGTGTTCACACTAATATGGAATTAGCCTCAAGTTTTTAAAAATGATGGTTTCTTTAAAGGGACATTCACACAACAGAATATTTATCTAATCAATGTAATACATTGTATATGTATGTAACACACCCACAAACATAACAGGAAAAGGGTCTCTGGGCCCTATTCTGTTATGTAAATTAAAGATAAAGCTTTAACTTTTCTAAAACAGATTTACTCAGTAGTGGACCTGTTGCATAATTTTGACATTTCTTTATATGTAACTTTTGTTATCTAGAGAAATACGTTAAAAATGTTAGTGTAAATAAAAACCCAACAGCTTTAAGCTGGTAGTGCTACTTACAACTCAGTATCACTAAAATTTTTTTGTTGATTCAGTACTCTACATTTTTGTCTCTCTGACAAGGATATTACTTTATTTGAGCCAAAACTAGAAGAATGCTTACTTAAGTAGAGCCTGTCCTCATATAACATTATTGTTTTTTATTGTTTTGTTTCATCTTTTGTTTCTTATTTTTAAATAGAGGGGAAGGGAGAGAGGAAAGAGAGAGGGAGAAAAAACAATGTGTGGTTGCTTCTCGCACACCCCCCACCGGGACCTGGCCTGCAGCCCAGGCATGTGCCCTGACTGGGAATGGAACCGGCAACCCTTTGGTTTGCAGAAGGGTACTCAATCCACTGAGTCACATCAAGCCAGGGCTTTTTTTTTTTTTAAAGACTTTATTTATTTTTAGACAGAAGGGAAGGGAGGGAGAAAGAGAGGGAGAGAAACGTCTTTGTGCTAGAGAGACATCAATTGGTTGCCTCTCACACCCCCCCAACTGGGGGCCTGGCCCGCAACCCAGGCACATGTGCCCTGACTGGGAATGGAACCGGTGACCTTTTGGTTCGTAGACAGGCACTCGGTCCACTGAGTGACACCAGCCAGGGCTTAAATAACATTGTTTTGTTCAATGTCATTTCGTTAACGTGGTTGATGAGATGCCATAGGAACAGTACTTACTTTGTTTATAAGCAATTAGTCTGTGGTAAGTTTGCTTTCATTATATGTCATTTCGAATAAAGTCATGACGTTAAGTGACGATTTACTGTATAGTATGGTATTCGGTCCACATGGAAAACAAAAGTAAAGTACAGAAAAACAAAATAAGGGCATAGTATACCTCAAGACACAATAGCCACGATTCTAAACAGTCCCTACACATTTTGTGTTTTCACTACAACATGCATCATCAGGGAAAGCCAGGAATTCTTTTTAGAATAAAATGTATGTAAGTATTTTTTTTTCTTGCAGTGTCTTTGTAACTTAGGATTTTGTGGATACTGACACTTAAGTTTAGTGGCTGAGGCTCTTTCTTTTTGTTTGTTTTTTACAGGTGGTGTTTGACCGCTTAAAAGGCATGGCCCTGATTATCTACAATGAAATTGAATATGCGCAAACAGCTGTAAAAGAGACCAAGGGGAGGAAAATCGGTGGGAATAAAATTAAGGTGTGCAGAATGACTTTAAAGAGAAGCAAAACAAAATTGTATTCAGATCCCGCCCTCTTAATTACTGGCACTTTGTAGGTGGCCAGTAGGCAGAGTGGTTTATATGATATGCATTGTATGGCCTCAGTTTTTGTTTTTTTTAAATCCTCACCTGCGGCTATTACATTTTATTTATTTATTTATTTATAAAGATTTTATTTTATTTTTTAGAGAGGGGAAGGGAGAGAGAAAGAGAGGGAGAGAAACATCAGTGTGTGGTTGCCTCTCGTGTGCCCTCTACTAGGGAGGGACCTGGCCTGCAACCCAGGCACGTGCCCTAGACTGAGAATCAGATTGGTGACCCTTTGATTCACAGGCAAGCACTCAACCACTGAGCCACACCAGCCAGGGCTGTTTCTATTAGATTTTAGAGAGAGGAAGGGGGAGAGAGAGAGATTGATTGGTTGCCTCCTTTCTACACGCCCTGATCAGGGCTTGAACCTGCACCTTAAGGATGTGCCCTGACCAGGAATTGAACTTGTAACCTCCTGGTGTACAAGACAATGCTACAACCAACTGAACCATCCGATCAGAGCTGACCTCAATTTTTAAGGAAGATATTACAATTTTTATACTTGACTACCTGAGAGCACAGAGTCTTTTAAACTACTAGGCAAATGTTTTAGGAACATTTCCTAAAAATCCTCTAATTCAAGAAATTGTGCTTCTCTGTGTCCTGGGTACCTGATGGTCATGCATATATTTTTGGTGCAGGGTGGCCACAGTCACCTGTGGGCATCTGTACACCCAAGAGCTTGAAGTATCAGGCAGTCCAGCCTCCTGTATGATCCTCTCTTCCTCTTCTTTCCTCCTGCTGAAGAGTGGGTAAACACTGAAAATATGATACTTTGGTGTTTTTGTTTAAACATGGTTCATGATAACTTGAGGGAATTTTATAAATTTAACTATGGTGGTTAGATCGAAGTAAGTCTTTTCAAGATAAGATATTGATAGAGGAAAAAAATAATTGATAAATGATGGGTATAGTATATAGTATGCTTCTTAGTAACTCTGAGGCCCACCTGTAAGTAAAGTTTCAGTGTTCTTCCATGTTTTATTTTGTGTTCTAACTATGGTTCCAGAAAATTTATGCACAACAGAGATTGCTGGATTTAGTAGTCTGGTCTGATTATTTAATTGACAACCTAGAATCCTGCCTAGGTATCATTTCAGTTTTTGATTTTTGCTTTTCTCAATCCTTCAGGATTGGGTTCTAGAACTTTATCATTCTCTAT
>PVKM010007185.1:0-42114 GCA_004027735.1 Carollia perspicillata | reverse complement strand
GTAGGAAGTAAACATATAAACATATACTTTTATATTTTGGTATTTAAAACAACAGGAAAGAGGAGCAGCAAGAAAAGAAAAGCATTCTCTCAAGGCCTTCTTATATTGAACAAAAAACATTTTCGAAGCTGACTCTCGGTAACACAAGAATCACAATGATCAAATCAAGTTTTACAGATCAACTGTGGGCTGTCAAAGAAAACCACTGATTTATTAATATACATCTGACCACTAGAGTTATTATAAAATTATACTTTGTGGCTTTCCTTAAAATAAAGGGGGACTAGGTATAGAAATACATAACACATATAACTGTTGCAGCTGGGCACTGAAAACATATGGATTCCTTATGCTACTCTTTTGTGTATGTTTAAAATGTTTATGATAGCCCTGATTAGTGTGGCTCAGTGAGTTGGACAGTGTCCTGCAAACCAAAAGGTTGCCAGTTCAATTCCTGGTCAGGGTATTCTGTCTGGGTTGCAGGCCAGGTCCCCAGATGGGGGCATGCCAGAGGCTACTGATTACACATCGATGTTTCTCTCCCTCCTTTACCATCTCTAAAAATAAATAAATAAAATATATTTTTTTAAAAGTGTGTATAATACTGTGGTTGAAAAAGGCAATTAATAATTGTATAAACACAGAGATCACAATAGGGACTTTATATGAGGAGGGGCTCAAAAAAACCGGAATTTACTTACAAAAAAATTGTATATTTATTCTTACATGTTTAAACTTCAGTAACCTTCAAAGTACTCTCCATATGATGAAATACACCTATCAAGACTTTTTTCCACTTCTTGAAGCAGTTTTTGAACGCATTGATTCTGATGCCTTTTAGTGCTTCTGTTGTTTTTTGTTTCACCTCTTCCACAAGGCAATTTTTTCATCAGGAAAACAAAAATGTTGCTTGAAGTGAGATCGGGTAATTAAGAGAGGGTAGGGCATGGGGATCATGATGTTTTTGGTCAAAAACTGCTGAACACTCAGCACGGTGTGGGCAGATGCACTCGTAGATCACCCATCATGCAAAGGGCAAATGTGCTGAAAGAGTCTTCCAAAAAAGTTCACTGAAACCAAACACAGCCTCTCACAACACCACCAGCAGGTACACTGATACTGATGGGTTCCTAGAACACTCACCCTGCAGGGAAGCCTGTACTACAAGGGGCCTGCCCTCCAGAAGATAATTCTAGTTTTTTTTTGGTCAGGGCCCCTCTCATATGTCAGGTGATAAAGATGACAAGTGTTTCTGAAATGATATAAACTGAGGTAAATGTCCGTTGTTTTTATTTTTCTCCTGGAAAGTTATTAATGTTCCCCAAAATGAAAGAAAACAAACGTGGTGACACCACAGTGGGCATATCCCAAAGCCCTTCTCTTCCCTACTCCAGATTGAGGCCAGGAGCATCAGCACTCAAGCTCCACACTTCTCTCACCTCTTGAGGCAGCTCCAGCTTTGACCGGTCATCCAGGCCATTGGAATGCAAGCCCATCAGGTATGGAACAGGAGCGTCTAAGAAATGTAGGAGAGAAGCCGGGAGAATAGGGACATAGACATGCTGCCATTGGAAAGGAAACATGAGAGCTGTAATTGTCTCCGCCACAGTCATCAGCCTCTGGTAATCTAGGTCAAAAGAAAAAACACACACAAAACCAGTCAAAAACAAGGCACTTGCTTCCCAAATAGTAAGTTAAACTCTTCAAAACAATTTCACATTTAGCAAGGATCAGAATAAATTTCAGCAAGGGTATGTGCAGAGTATGATTCCCTAGTCGGTATCAGAGACCTCGACAGATCATAAATTGAAATATGCCCTCCCACACAGGTCCCTGATTATAATAGAATTTAATAAATAGCACTTTGCTCCAACACTAAACCAGAATGTTCTCTCAGGTAGAACTGAAATCAAAAGAAAAGGAACGGCAGTCTGGGTCTCTGCCTAGCACAGAAGACAAACAGGCTCCTCCGACACTCAGATTATGTCTGTACTCAACAAGGAGGTGCAACTTGTCCTTACTGAGAATAGCACAGATGGGTTGTTTTAACACTTCCCTAGAACTTGAAAGACCCAGAAGACTGACTCTCCTGACTCAAAACTCTTGTTTTCGGTCAGAAACAGTGTGGGAGGGAAGGCCTGTGCTCACAGTTTAGCTCTTCAGAATGCAATTTCTAGACCTATTGTGTGTTTTTTTTTAATGAGTAATAAACACATTGGGGCAAAGCCAATAAAATGGACCAGTTAAAATCAAAACTAAAAAAAAATTACTATTCACAAGCAGTATGTCCCCCTTTCAGGACAAAGGGACAAAGCAGGCAATACTGTTTAAAATATTTGAGTAATATCCTTCTGGAATGGCTGGCTTCAAATAAGCTTTCACAAGGGTTAAAGTGGGGTCATGTACTAAAAACCCACGCCACCATTTAAACAAATCACAGTTTGATTCATAAAGGAGTTACAGTATAAATAACAAAAAGCTTTCCAGAAAATCAGAAAGACTGAGTAGGAAGTGAACAGAAGCTGGGATGTATCAACTAGGGAGCATCTTACACCTGCTCACTAATAATGCTTTGAAAGTCATCACTCCCTGATCCTGGCTAAGCAAAGAACACAACTTGGAAACCACTGTGTTTTCTCTTAACTAGTAATGCAAATAAATACAAATTATTGACTAAAACTTCACAGTCTCTATCATTCTGAGTACACTACAGGAAAAAGCATCAAATGCTGTTTTGGGAAACCTAAGACACTTGACAGATAAATGATGTAACCAATCAATGGGCAAAACCAAGCTCAGAGATTTGATCACCAACAATGAAAAACAAAATATAACTGACTTAGTGGAAGGACAAAAGAGCATGAACTTTTCATACTCACTAAAGATCAAGGCTAGACTGATACAAATTTAAAAAGAAAGTCTATCTCATTTTTTTGTTGCCCCCACACAAAGCATTGTCATTCCCATATTAAAAACCATTTAGTGAGGATGCCCCCCCAACAATGGAGATAACAATAAAGACAATTCCAAAATTACAAAAAGATACCCTCTTCAAAGGATTAAATTAGATTTATATATATACATATATATAATTTTAGAAACAGTAGTTAGTCGTACATGAAAGTAAGCCAATAAAATTTAGACAAGCTCTTACAAATTTTGGCAAGCTCTACCTTCGACCTTTCTGTGCTATCTCAATTCCATAGGGCACTGTATAACTCTGCTTGTTTATCTGCTTTTTCCTGAAATTCTCCTGCTGTATGATTACTCTAGCAATTATTTAGAATTCTAATGATTCTGTATATGAGACCTCAATTCTTATATTTTCCAGCTCTTTTTTTTTTAAGATTTTATTCATTCATTTTTAGACAGAGGGGAAGGGAGGGAGAAAAAGAGGGACAAAAACATCAATGTGTGGTAGCCCGTCATGCACCTCCAACTGGGGACCTGGCCCACAACCTGGACATGCACCCTGACTGGGAATCGAACCAGTGACCTATCAGTTCACAGGAGGCCACTCAATCGACTGAGCCACCCCAGCTCTTTTTTATAGATATGAATATCTATAAATAATCTATTCAAGAGCAATAATCTTGAGAATCTCAGACATTATAAGAATTTATTTTAAAATTCAAATTAAGATGAACCAAAATAATGTAAAAGCTTAGAAAACTTTCAAGTGATATTTAAAGCTGATGGTCTAGTCTTCCTAAGTTCCAATAATGGCTCTTAAACACATATTTTGAATAAATATTACACCAAATAACCCCACCTTCTTTTCGATGTACACACACACATATACCATTTCTGGATTTTAAAAAGTTAGAGAGGCAGGGCGTACCACAAGCCTTTTCAGTCATGAAAAAAATTTTAAAACTTCCTTTTTCTCTCACCCAGAGTCAATATAGCAGGTGCTTTATGTGACTGGAATTTGTGGCACGTCTGCTCGAGGACAGTAACATCTAACAGAGGACAGACAGACACTCTGAGTAAAGGAGTCCCTGAAATGCCTTTGTCACGTGTCTTCCTGGGCTCTAGCTACAGTGTCTGTGAAGGTCTACTCTGTAATCCAAAGCAGGGCATGCTGGAGTCTGACAGGGGCTTTCTCTGCTCCACAAAAGCTGGTTTTTCAATAGCACAGAAGTCTAGTTCTGGTTTTCCCTTACTCTTCTGGATGAATCTAATCTAGTATCTGAAATTTTCAGCCCACTTATTTCTGCTACAGTGGATAACTTTATTCACATCAGACTGAAATCTTTGAAGAATTCCTTGTGATGCCCTTGAAATTATGGCATTGTTAGAAACAAAACACTTTTGGAGGTGAGAGATAACCTCTTTCAACACTAAACTGCTCTTCATTTATGTGGTTTGGCTTTATAGATAATAAAAATTTGAATTTTATAGCCTTTTTGATTTGTGTGAGTTGTGGGTTTCTTTTTTCTCTACTTTTTTATATCTACAACCCATCTTGAAGAATGATCTAATAGACAATGCCTCAGGATACAGCAATCTGTGGTAGCCACACTAGGATGCTGATCTTCAAGAGCTGAAAGCAACAGCACAAAACCTATTTCTATACACCAACACACATGATAAAATCAGTACCTCCTTTGCCACTGTCCGTCTGTGTGCTCATGGTTCCCAGAAGGTGAAAGCAATAAATAGGAAACAGCTGAAGGTCATCTGCACCCAAAGCATTTCAGCCAATCAAAATCAACTGGAGACACTTCAGCTTCGGGCAACTGCCAAGGTTCTCTCACAGCTGCCATAATGTTTAATGTGCAATAACTTTTAACAAAAACAGATAATGCAAAACATTCTGGGATTACAACCACCACTAAGCAGTAAGGAAGACAGAATTAGCACATTTTATGACATGTCTCTGTGCAAAGAATACAGACTTGGGATCGTTCTACAGGTAAGTCCACTCATAAACAAACTGCCAGGCAGTTCCTCCACATTAGAAACTTAACTATACACTGCCCCTGAATACTTTCACTTCTGTGAAAACACATGAATAAGGATGTTTCTCGTGTACTCTTTGTTCTTAACAACCTAATCTCTATGTCCTCATATCTCCAAGATACGTTACTAAATGAAAGAGGTGCAAAACAATGATTCATATGCTCCCATATATATATATACATGTTGTATATGCATAACAACATCTGTAAGGAAACAGGAAAATAGTGGCAATCTCCCTGAAGGAGAACCAGGGACCAGAGGTAGAAGTCTTATACTTCACTATACACCCTTTTATAATGTTCTAAGTTTCTACCATATGATTGAAATGCTTTTTTCAAGTTTTAATATACCATATTTAAAACACATATGAACAGGTATATTAAAATAATTTTAAGATATCATAATATGTGTGTTTATATATAAAATTTAAATATTACAACCCACTTCCAGGCAAGATGGAGGCACAGGCAGACATGGCTCGCCTCCTCCCACAACCACATCGAAATTGCAACTAAAATATAGAACAACCATCACTCTTAGAACCATCAGAAATCAAGTTGAATGGAAGTCTAACTATGGAATTAAAGAAACCACATCCATCCAGATTGGTAGGAGGGGTACAGACATGGAATGGGCTGCTTTCTCACCCACCTGCAGTGGATAGAAACTCGGGAGGGATATCTCAGGAGCGAGGAGTCCCAGACACACACCAGAACCCCCAGCCCAGGATTCCAGTGCCAAAAAGATAAGTCCCACAATTTCTGGCTGCAAAAACCAGCAGTAATAGTCAGTGAAAGAAACTTCTGGAGCCCCAAGAGGTTCCTCTTAAAGAAACCACACACGGACTTACCTACTCTGACTCATGCCCTCTGAGCTCCAGCACCAGGGTAGCAGCTTGAAAGGTACCAGTGGCATAGAGAGAGAAAGTGAAGTGCCTGGCATCAAGGCAAGCAGACGCCACTGTCCCTCTTATTAACCTTCCTCACACAGAGCCAGCAAGCTTGTACCATATCTGAGACTCCATCAACCTGGCCAACACCTTTAACCCTCCTTGGAGACCCCCAAGACTTGGCCTCACCCAACTTACAGGCCCAACCAAGCCCCTTTTCAATATGAATGGCTGGTCTTGGATCATGCTTCACAACTTCCTAAATCCTATCAAACAAGCAAAGCAGGCCTCAGTGAGCCCCGGGCATGACACTAGCAGTAGCCAGCTTAGATTCACAGCTTGGCTTCACTTGGGAATCTCCAAGCCCAACACAAGTAGCAGCCATCTCACATTGCTTTACACCTCAGGCAGGGTGGCACAGGGAGAAACACAGGTGAGGGCTAACATTGGGCTGCACTACCCAGGAAACCCCAGTGCCAACGCACCCAGTGGACAACTACAGACCACATCAGAACACCAGCACCCTGCCCCTGCACAGCTGATCCTGCACGGAGGGCAGAGGGAGGTGGTCAGTGGCCACAGTCTTTGCAGCTGAATGGCCTGGTAAATCCCTCCCATTGATTGCCAACAGCAACCAAGGCTCAACCACAAGAGGAGGGTGTACTCAGCCCACACAAAAGGCACACCTGGAGTACCCAGCTTGGGTGATAGGTGACGCTGTGCCACTGGACCCTGCAGGACACCTATTACATTAGGCCACACTATCAAGACACAGAGTCAAGGCAGCGCTACCTAATACATAGAAACAAACACAGGGAGGCTGCCAAAATGAGAAGACAAAGAAACATGGCCCAAGTGAAAGAACAGATCAAAACTCCAAAAAAAGAGCTAAACGAAATGGAGATAAGCAATCTATCAGATGCAGAGTTCAAAACACTGTTTATAAGGATGCTCAAGGAACTTAGTGAGGACCTCAGCAGCATAAAAAGATCCAGTCAGAAATGAAGGAAACACTAATTGAAATAAAGAACAATTTACAGGGAAACAACAGAAGTGTGGATGAGGCCAAGAATCAAATCAATGTCTTGGAACACGGGAAGGAAAAAACAACCATGAGGAACAGGAAAAAAAGAATTTTAAAAAATGAAGATAGTATAAACAGCCTCTGGGACAACTTTAAGAGGTCCAACGTTCACCTCATAGGAGTGCCAGAAGGAGAAGAGAAAGAGCAAGAAATTGGAAATCTATCTGAAAAAATACTAAAAGAAAATTTCCCTAATTTCGTGAAGGAAATAGACATGCAAGTCCAGGAAACACAGGGAATCCCAATTATGATGGATGCACAGAGGCCCACCCCAAGACAAGGCATTGCTAAAGGGCCAAAGGTTAAAGATCAAGACAGACTCTTAAAAGTAAAGTAAAAGGCCCTGGCTGGTGTGGCTCAGTGGACTGTGGGCCTGCGAACTAAAGGGTTGCCAGTTCGATTCCCAGTCAGGGCACATGCATGGGTTGCAGCCAGGACCCGAGAGGGAGGAACACAAGAGGCAACCGCACATTGATGTTTCTCTCCCTTTCTCCCTCCCTTCCTCTGTCTCTAAAAATAAATAAAATATTTTTAAAAATTAAAAATGTTATCTGGAAAACCTAGTGAATGAATTATTTATGGGTGCTGTTTATGCAAGAAAAACAATACAGACATCTGATTAGTGGACCCATAATCAAAGGAAATGCCTAGACCTTTCTTCAAAAGATTGGTGACTATACACTCATGTTTTACGTTAAAATAAAATGTTTAATACACGTATGTATCATTTTTAAGATTCCCAGACTTAAATGACTTTTTCAATTATTCAATTCACTACCCTATTAAGTCACACAAAGAACTTCTGCTCTATACATAATTTTAAAACATCCACTAAAAATAATCTATTTTAAAAAACGATCTCTATATAACCTAAAGAACAAATATTATCCAGTAGTAAAGAAACTGACTACCCAAATTAAAAAAAAACAAAACACCACCACTCACAACTGCCACTTAAGTCATCCAAAGGGTCAGACTTTCAGAGTCTTACAATTTCACCGGCACTCCTTTTCCCTAAAACCTCTTTTCTATTCAGAAAGCAAGACATGAAGTGGGCAACACCTACTGTAAGTGGTGATGGCAAGTTTTTGGAGGACCAGAGAGATTTTCATACACATAAGGCCTTTGGATCAGAAATAAAACTACTTCAAGAAAGCCAATGTGAATTGTTTACAATACTCTATTAATAATAAAGAGTATAACCTACATCTAATAAAAGGCCACTCCATTTTAGCCTCAGCCATGCTTGACAGTGCCCATGAAAGTTTTTGGAAAAAGCTTTTTCTTGATAGTGATAAGCATGACTTTGCATCCTGAGTTCACTTTGAATCTACACGCAAACCTCCACTGCCTTTGCATTATGGATACAATAACCCACATTCTGGGAAATATTAGAAGCTCTGATGGGAAAATGTTACCTGTCACATTTCTAGTTTTAATCTTTCTTTCGCTGTCTCTAAACACCCTCTATGTACTACAGTTACTTAAAAGCTACTGCACTTTCTAACACCCTATTCAGTTTGGTTTCCCCCCTCTGTTCTGTTTAAAACCAGTCCTCACTATTCAGCTAAGTCACTGTTTCAAAGTATTTTCGCCAAGCTCCAGTCAAGAAACCATAACTAAAAAAGCAACATGACTTGTGCAAATCTATACTTCACCCAGAGAAAGGAGACTGAAACATCATATTCTAAACCAGAAATTTCAAGATGAAGCCTCAGGAACCATATTGAGTCAACAGGTGCTTTTTGTTTGGCCTGCAGCGTCTAACAAGAATGTTGTTGCCAATGTTTAAAAATCAGAGATTTAACATTAAAAATCTGGGTTCTCATGAAAAATTGGCAGATCTAACAACATTAGGCCAGCATTCCCACAAGAAATCAACTGGAGGTAGTTACTGGCTATCCAGTTCAGATGAGGTATGTGCCCTTCAATTCAATGTAGTCTCTATTACTTCACCTTCAAATTACATCCAGAATCCAACCATTTCATACTGCTTCACTGTTACTTCTGCTACTTTCACCAGCGCAGCCAACATCACCTCTTACCTGGATTATTGCAATGACCTCCTAACTGGACTCTTTGCTTTCTTCCATACCCACTTTGGGAGTAGACTCTTAATACAGTAGCAAGAGTGTTCCTATTAATAAGCCTAAGTTATTCATTCATTCAACAAACATTTATTGAGTACCCATTATATACCAGCCACTGTTCTAGGTTAAACATCATTCCTTTGCCCATGGACCAAATCTGGGACAATGTAAGCACCAAAATAAATAATTATAGTAATGTATAACCTACTGAATAAAACTAAAATCTATGAATCTATACAATAATAAACTAACAAAGAAATAAAAGAGATGAAATGTTCTTCCTTATAGTAAAATGCTAATTAAGAAATACAGTATAGATAGAGTTAGGAAAGAAAACAACCATTTTGTAACCATAAAGGTAATAACTAATTCCAATTAGAATCATCAATGGATGTTAAAGCCAAACATCAAAGGATGTTTTTGTCAAATGGCAAAAATCTGAAGAGGAACAGCATAGAGTTTCAAAGTATCTCCCACAAATTACTTATTAATTACAAAGGGGAAAAAAAGATAACTTTTCAGTTTAGAAATTTGGCAGACATCTTAATCTTAACCAAGTGATCAAATTAACATTACAAAAATAGGACAAAATGACATCATGTGCTTTCTGTAATGATAAAATAGACAGTATGTGCCTCCTCATGCAGTGCACTGAATCACAATATCACTTCTGTGACATTCCAGCCAAAAACTTATAACTCGAATCTAATGAGAAAACATCAGACAAACCAAAATTGAAGGCTATTCCACAAAATACCTTGCTTGTACTCTTCAAAAATATCAATATCATGAAAGACATAAA
This sequence comes from Carollia perspicillata, assembly GCA_004027735.1. Lineage (NCBI taxonomy): Eukaryota > Metazoa > Chordata > Mammalia > Chiroptera > Phyllostomidae > Carollia > Carollia perspicillata. The sequence goes on along the minus strand of PVKM010007185.1, from coordinate 32,284 downwards.
GAATTGACAAAAGCAATGCATGTTATAGACTAGTTCACAGATCAGGAATAAAAATCATCATAACAGACATTTTTGGACAATGGTAAAACTTGAATATAGACTGTATCTATATTAAATTTCCCAGATTTGGTGATCATACTATGGTTACATAAGAAAATGTCCTTGTTCGTATGAAATAAAAGCTGAAGCATTTAGGAATCAATGGACATGGTGTCTACAATGACTCTCAATGGTTCAGCTAAGTTCACACACATCAGAGAGGGAAGGATGAATGATGGACCTGGAGAACATTATGCTAAGTGAAATAAGCCAGTCAGAGAAAGACAAATAGCAATTATTTCAATCATATTTGGAATCTAATGAATGAATTGAACTAACAAGCAAAACAGAAGACGACTCACAGATAGAAAGCAGGGTGCAGTTCTGGAGGAAGCTGAGAGGGTATGCAGGGATTGAGGAAAAACAGAGAGAAACAACTCATGCACACCAACAACAGGGGTAACTGCGGTGAGGAGGGGGCATGGGGTGATAAATGGTAATGGAAAAAATACAATAAAAATAATTTTTAAAAAATAAATAAACATTGTACTTGAGAGAGAGAAAGACAGGAATGATAAAACAAATGTGGCCAAACATTAACAATTGGTGAATTGTTCTTCAAACAGCTCTATGAATACTTCTTGAAACTTTTGTAACTGGACGTTATTTTAAAATAAAAAGTCAAAAAGTTAAAACTTCCAATGACTATGCATCTCAGAATAACAGGCTTTACAATGGCCTGCAAGACTTTGTACAATCTGGCCTCCTGTTATGTCTCTAACGCCATCTGCTACTACACTCCTCCCTCACTCCATTCCACCCACCAGCTTCCCTACTGTCCTTGAACAAAGCAAACACGTTTGTCTCCGAACCTTTATACTTCCTGTGCCCTTTGCCTAATTACCTCCCCTGCAGTTATTAAGATGGGTCACTTGGAGAGGCCTGAACTAATCACGCTATTAAAAACTGACACTTCCGTTCCCCAAATACTGTCCTCTTCCTATTTTATTCTTCTCCATGGACCATATTATCAGCTTACATACTATACATTTTATTTGTTTGTTTGTTTGTTTGTTTACCTCTCTTTCCCCACTAAAATATACGTTCCATTGTAGGAAGAATTTTTACCTATTTTGTCTACCATTGTATCAGCAGGCTCTCAATAAATACACACTGAGTGAATGAATTTTGTTACTTGTCTGGGTCATTCAATCATCATCTGTTTCCTTCTGATCTCCATTATTAAGTACAAATCCATTGCTCACATTCATGTAACCTCTCACTTACAAAAACAGTTCAGCTATAACAAACAACAGAAAGAAGCAACACATTCTCATTTTCTTAAATAGTTTTTTTTTTCCAAATGCAGGGGCAGGCAAAAGTAGGTTCACAGTCATGAGTACATGAAACACAGAGTTTATTCTTGTACTATTATTTATTTATTATTATGTTACTTATTTGTATTATAACTGTGAACCTACTTCTGCCAAACCCTGTATATGAACAATGATTGTTTGGGAATCCTTAATTTTACTGTCAGGCTAAGGAAGGGCAGAAATAACTCTTCAGAATGATAAAACAGAACTGAAAGAAAGTCAGCATCCCATGAACATCACCTCCTGCCCCTTTTTAACATCAACCAGAAGAGATTATTATCAGGATGCACAGTTCCCCTCACAGACTGGAGTGCCCAACAGAAGGCCATGATAATAACCAACAAGAAATGGTACCCTGCCCTGGCTAGTGTGGCTCAGTGGACTAAGCGCTGGCGCCGGTTCGAGTCCCAATCAAGGTATATGCCTGGGCTGCTGGCCAGGTCCCCAGTTGGGGATGTGTGAGAAGCAACCAATCAACGTATGTCTCACACATTGATGTTTCTCTCCCCCTCCTTCTCCCTCCTTTCCCCTCTCATGGTCTATTGGTTTTCCATCCACCACAGACCTGAAAAAGATCTGAGTTTAGCTCAAATTGTAACAGCCCTTGATCTTCATAGTCAGCCCCATTGTTTCTGATATGGAGAGGGAGGACCCGTGCAGGAAGAGAGCTCTAGTAAGCACTGACTTACGCTGTGAGTAGAGCAGGATTTGAAACTCCAGAAGAGCACAAGTAAAAAGCTGAAACACGTTCTCCACCCCAAGCAGTTCAAAGACCTCTCTGACAGGAAAGTCGAATAGGGGAAGCTCATTGGTACTTGGTCTCTGGCAGATTATTGGCCCATAGACCCCAGAAAACTTCAAGGACCGGCCAGGAGGTGGGAGTGGCACCTCGTAGAGTACATTGTATATGTAGCTCTCAAGGGGCAGTGGAGGGGGCTGAGGTGAAGTGACCGCCTGGTGAAGTTGTTCCAGAACACTCCGACATGCTTTCATGAAGGACATGGGTGTGATGAGGCAGATGCATTTAGAGACATACAGTGTGTCTCGGCTAATGTCATAGGAGTTGAATCGCTGCAGCTTGGTCCCAGGAGTGCCTTCACCATCCTCCATGTCACTGTGGTCTCGGCCATCAGCAGAGTGAGCATATATGACATCATACTCAGCATTATGCATGTGGTAGAGCGTCTGCATTGCACTGCAGATCTGCTTGCTAGTCACCTCCTCATAAAACGTGAGGGCAAACCCAAATGTCCGAGAGCCATCCTCCCTTGTGATAATAAAGGCATGGAACTGGGGCTCCCTGGGATCAGCCTGGGTCTTGAATGCCAGCCCTTTGGGCATACATAGCTGCAAAAGATAACAAGAAAACAGGTGGTGAGAATAATCACGGCTGACCCTCCTTGCAGAAACCCATCACTATTTATTTACTTACAGAGCAGCCACTGTCCTGGGTGTTTGGGATAGCAAGATCAACACAGCAGAATATCTGCCCTAAAGATCTCTCATCCAAAATAAGAAACACTGCCCTGGCTGGTGTGGCTCAGTGGAATGAGCACCAGCCTGCGAACCAAAGGGTTGCCGGTTGGATTCCCAGAGTAGGGCACATGCCTGGGTTTTGGGCCAGGTCCCAGTTAGGAGGTACGTGAGAGGCAACTACACACTGATGTTTCTCTCCCTCTCTTTCTCCCTCCCCTCCTCTCTCTAAAAATAAATAAATAAAATCTTTTTAAAAATAAATAAGAAGCACAAGTAAATACAATGATAATGGAGTTATCAGGACCATACGAAAGTATATATAAAGTGCCAGGAAACAAAGAACAGACAACTCAGCCTAGGAACATCAGAAAAGGCTTCACAGATGAGCTTACATTAGAATTCATCAGGTAGACAAGGAAAAGAAGGGTTTTGAGGGGCAGGAAGAAAATGCACAAGATGAGGTAAAAAAAGCAGCACGACAGCATGTATTGAGAGATGATGCTAGCATATATCGAAACCAGACAGGTGCAGCTTGGAATCTAAAAATAAAATCAAGTTTTAGACCATCAGCTCACAGAACTTTGTCATCAGTAACACTTTCACTGTTCATAGAAAAAAAGGTGCTCATTTCATACAAAGCAAGGAGGCAACAATCAGGATAAAGATGTTCTTTCTTCACTTTAACTCAGGTGCTATAAGTATCTCAGTAGTATAAGCAACCAATAGCTCAATACCACAAAAAAAGTTTGTTGATCCAACACTACGTATTTGTACATATATAGTAAAGAAATTTGAATAACTAATCAAATCAACCTGAATCAATCAGTCCACATTTTCATTTTATATAAATCTAGCTACACAAACAAACTACCAGCAACTTAATTTAACAAATACTAGGACCTACATTAAGTTATATCCATTATATGTGAACTTGACTTCCCAAAGCCTATGTGTTTTTAAGACTATAACATGTTGGCTTACAGTCAAGATGACAAAGTAGGCAGATGTGGCTCGCCTCTTCACACAATCACATCAAAATTGCAACTAAAATACAGAACGACCATTACTGAGGAAGGTCAGAAATTAAGTTGAATGGAAGTCTGATAACAACGGAACTGAAGAAACCACATCCATCCAGACTGATAGGAGGGGCACAGATGCAAAATGGGCTGGCCCCACACTCACATGTATAAAAATTCAGGAGGGGTATCTCAGGAGCGAGGACTCCCGGAAACACACCAGAACCCCCAGCCCAGATTCCAGTGCAAGGAAGATAAGTCCCCACAACTTCTGGCTGCAAAAACCAACGGGGACTGAGTCAGTAGAGTAGGCTGATGGAGCCCTACACAGTTTCTCTTGGGGAACCCACACACAGACTCACCTACTCTGACTCACTCCCTCTGGGCTCCAGCACCGGGGTGGCAGCTTGAAGGGCACCACTGGTATACTGGGAGAAACCAAAGTCTCTGGCATGGAGGTGAGCAGAGGACACTGTCCCTTTGTGAGCCCTCCCCCAACAGAACTGGTAGGCTGGTGCCATATCTGAGACTCCATGACCTGGCTAACATTGTGTGGTCCACCTTGGAGATCTACAGAGGCTCTACCCGGCCCAACTTACCCAAGCTGCTTCTCCTTAAGAATGGTTCATCTTGACTCCTAAATCCTATCAAACAATCAAAAGTGGGCTTCAGTGAGCCCCAGGCATGACACTAGCAGCAGCCAGCTTAGATTGATTCACAGCTTGGCTTCACCTGGGAGTCTCCAAACACAGCACAGTATAACAGCCATCTCAGATTGCTTTACAGCTCTGGTGCCCCAGGGAGAAACACAAGTGAGGGCTGACCTTGGCCTGCACCACCCAGGAAACCCCAGGGCCAACGCACCTAGTAGATAGCTACAGACCATATCAGAACACCAGCACCCTGCCCCTGCACAGCTGATCCTCCATGGAGGGCAGAGAGGTAGGTGGCCACAACCAGTCTTTGCAACTGACTGGCCTGGTAAATCTTAAAAGCAAGGGAAAAGAAGTTAGGTACCAGAAGGTTGCCAGATTTGAGGGGGGAGAGGGAGAATGAGTGAAGAGTTGAGGGGATTAAGAAGTACAAATAGGTAATTACAGAATAGCCATGGGGATGTAAAGTACAGTATAGGAGATGGAGTAGCCAAAGAACTTATACACATGATCCACGGACATGAACAACAGTGGGGGGATTGCCTGAGGGAGAGGGGCATGCTGTAATGGTAAGAGGGTCAAAGGGGGAAAAATCAGGACAACTGTAATAGCATAATCAATAAAATACAATTTAAAAAAGAATGTAACATGTTAAAATTAAATAAGCACTGTCTAGGCATCAAATCCTTGAGGCTTTCTAAAACTCAGTTACATCACCTGTGAAATAAAGGTAATACAGTATACTCTGCTTATTTCACAGGGTTATTGTGTGTATTGAGCAAGATCATCCTCTAAAAACTATAAAAAGCTATTAAAAACTAACAGAGGTAGTACTGATACAAATATGCAGTTAAGAACAGAGCTCTAGAACCAGACTATGGTGTTCAAACTCCAGCTCAATTGCTTCTACCATGTGACCTTGAACACATGACTTAACCTCTTTGGATATCAGTTTCCTCACTTGTAAAATATTGTATATGTCTGTATGTTTGCTTAATATTATGGACATAAGGGGTATTAATGAAAATCAAATGAGTTAATTCATGTAAATATCACGGTGCCTAGCACAAGGTGACTCAATGAAGGTTACCTTATTCAAAGTAGTACTTCTCTACATGTCCTATCTAAAATTATGAGGAAACAAAAGTGGTCATTTCTGCCATATCACTCAGACATATATAACATAGACTGATAGAAAATTGCTTTAAACCTCACTCTTCACGTAATCTCAATGCTATAAGCAACCAATAGCTCAGCACCACAAAAAAAGTTTCCTGATCCATTACTACGTATTTTTCTCACACAACAGAAACACATTACGACTTTTAGTATTTTGATACACGTATTCTGAATATTTGATATATTCATCCAAATAAAGAATCGTGAACAATATGCATACAATCTCTTTTTCAAAATTTACTCTGTAAATTCTCATATTTGTGACTAACAAATACTAACCATTCCCACTGCATCTTGGTCAAAGGGATTCCATTCTACGTTCTCAGGATACCGTGCAAGGACCTTAGACTTGAATGTTCGTCTCAGTGGTGTCTGCTCAAAATTTTCCCCTACAAGAAAAAAAAGAAGTAAATCATTTCCACAAAGTCTCTTGAAATTACCAGGTTATGAATGTCTGAGCTTGGTAGTCCAGCAATGTACAGAAATGAAGGCAAAGCAAGACAGAGAAATGCCGACCATCTAATAGGAAAGGTATTAAAGTTTTTAGGTAAGTAAAGAAGCTGAAAAGTTTAGCATGGTTAATATGGGACACCAAAAGCTATCATTTCTTTCCATTAAAATGAAAACTACTACAAACCCAATGGTTAATTTTCTTGGGAGAGAAGGGAGAAAGCACAAAGAATGATAAAGGATTATATCCATCTTTTCTGTTTTTGTATGCCATCTTTAGTTTGCTTAAAGCCAACTAATAACAGCAGTAAAGCATAGATGATTTTAAATTCAGAATGAAATATGCATTTCTATGACCTCTAAAAAAAATACAAGGGGACTAAAAGATTCAAGAACAGTAAGAACGCAGATTTCAAGGTAAATCTAATAAGAAATTTTGTCAATTCAAAATCATTTGAAATTTCTGAAATACTCCTTTGTTTCACCCTTCTTCCCCCTAAAAACATTAGAGCATATTGAAATAAGAACATTACAGTGAAAAGAGGAAGAATCAAAGAACCCACCACCTAGAGGGATACAAATGTGAAAAGTCTACTAGTCAAGGCGCAAGAAAGTTAGAAGGTCAAAGGGTACAAAATGCAACGGAAGAGACATATGTATGAGGAACCAGAAAGCTTTGTGTATTCTCAATTTTCTTTTGTTTTTACCTTCAGTTGTACTGGAAATGAAAGGGCTGGTACCGTCCCTGGCTTTAGAAGCCTGTATGTACTGGCATAATGCTATATGACAAATGAAATAACACAGTATTACAATAAAGTAGTATGATTCAAACATTTTGACCATGACTCCAGTATGAAATAAATTTTTCAGCATGAAGTAATACACATGACACAATGTATATTTAAATTCATCTAAAACAAAAATTTCACAAAATACTTACCCTTACTATGTCACACCCTCTCATAATTTCTATTCTATATCATTAAAATTAAATATGCTAACTGCAGACCTACCAACAGTTACAATTCAGTTTGAAAAATATTACAATATAGAATAATGGGATGAAGAGCTCAACCAATATCAAATTACTATAAAGTCACTAGTGCTATACCTGAAAGTATACTGCCCCAAATATTGCTTTTCTTAAGGGGTTATGGAGTGAGGGACAAATTAAATGTGCCTAAATATTTCAAACAAATAAATTTAGTAGGAGCCACAGAAAAATATGTAGGAAACATAATCAAGGACAATTCAATTGAATTCTATATCTATTTACTGAGTAATTATGCTATACAAGGACCTTAAGTACTGTGGGGGACAGAGATAAATCAGATGAAGTGCCTATCCTCAAGGACCTTACTATTGAATATATAAGGAAAAGAACATACGCAAATAACCATTTCATAGGGAGGCTCCAGATCTGCAGTCTATTTGGTCTAACTATTCAGACACACTCATACACGATCCTGTTCATGTGCTCTAGTTGATATAATAAATTCTGTTTCAACTATAGTTTTAAAAAAGTTGGTTTGAAACACAAAGGTGATTACTAAGAAAGATGCATTCTTCATCGACACAGAATTGGGATGACCTAAAGTCAGACAGTCCCTTCACTCTAAGTCATCCCAGAGGCAATGCAAAAATTTCTAAAAATAGAAGAGTTTGTAATGATTCTAAGGGACCTGTCCCAGAACCTAACAATGATGAGAGTCAGAAAGTTATTGCTTTTAAAACTAAAACCTTTGCTTCCACTCTCTCAGGTTCTGTCCATCATCACTGGAAGCCCATTTATTCAATCTCTGACAAGGCTCAACTTTTTGTTAGTAAAACAAGTACCACAATTTCAATCCCTCTCATTTCCTGATTCCTTCTTCCAAACTGATTTTTCTGGAACTCATTTCCAATAAATTTCATCTCTCAAAATACATTTGGTTATCTTTTTTAAATGATTTTATTTATTTTTAGAGAGATAGGAAGGGAGGAAAAGAGAGAGGGAAACAGCAATGATCAAGGGATACATTAATCAGTTGCCTCTTGGAGGTTTCCCAACGCCCCCAACGCCCCCAACCCAGGATGTGGCCTGCAACCCAGGCATGTGCCCTGATGGGGAATCGAACTGGCAACCTTTTCGTTCACAAGCCAGTGCTCAATCCACTGAGCCACACCAGCCAGGACCATTTGGTAATCTTCACTAAAGAAGACTGGCAAAATCAGCAGGCAGCTGGTACCAGTGGTAGCGACAAAGCCCTACAGCTAGCTACACAGAGCTTGTCTCAGAGCTTTTGGTGACACCTGCAAAGAGCCCACTCATGGCAAGTCTGAATTTACAGTACAAAGTAATTAATCAGCAAACAGACGACATAATGATTTTGTCTATAGTCTGAGATCCTCAGAATGTATTTTTAAACTGTATTCAGTTCTGAGAGAAGATAAGGATTTCTTCCTGCTAAGCTTCTTCAGTTTTGTCAGTTTGCTCATTTCTTCCTTAACCAGGCTAGAAAATCCCCTCGGTAAAAACCACAAAATATATGAACATACAGTAAGTCCTCACTTAACATCATCAATAGGTTCTTGGAAACTGCAACTTTAAGCAAAAAGATGTATAATGAGCCAATACTACAGTGGGCAAATTGATATAAACTAGAATTAAGCTCCTGTTGCACATTTCCGGTCACAAAAACATCACCAAACTTCTAAATACAGACCCAAAACACTTCTAATATTATTGAATAATGTTCTAATATTATTCTGACATAACTGAATAATGATATTCTAATATAACTGAAATAAATGTGTTATATATACACTTAAGAAAGATAAAATAGTAGCATCTCCCCAACCCCCAAATTTAGGTGTGACCTCACATATGATCTTAAGGAAATAAGGTATAATTAATCAACTGAGATGAGATCATACTGGATTAAGGTGGACCCTAAATCAATAAGAGTGTCCTTGTAAAGAGACGGCAAAGGACACACAGAGACACTGAGCGAGAAAGCCATGTGAAGATGGAAGCAGAGGTTGGAGATGCATCCACAAACCAAGGAATGGGACGGATCGCCAGCAGCCAGCAGAAGTGAGGAGAGGGGCCTGGAACAGATTCTCCCCCAGATCTTCCAGAAGAAACAAGCCCTGGTGATATCTCCATGTCAAGCTTGTAGTCTCCAGAAACGAGAGAATAGATTTTTTAGATCACCCAATTTGTGGTTTTATTTTGCTTTTTTTTTTCTCTTTTAGTGTCTTAAGGTAGAAGTTTCAGGTACCAACTTGAGACCTTTCTTCTTTTCCAATAAAAACATTTAATACTACAAATCCCCCTATAAGCTATGCTAGCTGAGCCCCACAGATTCTATATGTTGTACATTCGCTTTTGTTCAGCTGAAAATATTTTCTAATTTCCTTTGAGACTTTTTCTTTCACTCACATATTATTTATAAGTGTGTTGTTTAATTTCCACATATTTGTAATTTTTCTTGTTATTGATTTTTGGTTAATTTCATTATGGTCAGACAACTTATGATTTCAATCTTTTAAATTTGTTAAGATGTGTTTTATGACACAGGTATGGTCTATCTCACAGAAAGTTCCATGGGTGCTTGGCAAGAAAGTGTATGCTACTGTTGTTGGGAATCCTATGAACATCAATTAAATAGATTCAAGTCAAGTGATGTCTGGACACCTGGAGCAGAAAAATGGCAAACTCACAATTCTATGATACTTTGAAATCTAGTCTTCCTCGATGCACTGCTGCTGTTGACTTTTCAGAACCCTCAAACAGCTGCCTCATGCAGTGTGTCCCAGTTTTGTAGCTATATTCACTGGGGACAGGGAGGAGTGTGCTTTCTTTACATTACTCGGACCCAGAACTTGCTGATAAACTGTGGTCCAGTAATCCTTCTCTGGAGCAGCTATTCTTAGAAGATAATCCAGAAGAAATACATGTGTGTGTGTTTTCACAATAACAACAACAAAAAAAAAAAACTTACATGGCCAAAAAAAAGAAAGAAAAATAAAATAAAAGCAAGTAAGATCATTATATTCCACCTGACTTATTCCAGTTCAGAATTACAGGTGGCCATCAGACAGCCCAAGGCAAGACCCAACCATGCACAGGACGCCACTCCACCGCAGGGAGCATGCCCCCGCCCTCCACACTCACTCAGACTCAAATGACATAGATGCTCCAACTCACCTGACACGAACATCTTTTCTTTTTAAAGATTTTATTTATTTATCTTCAGAGGGGAAGGGAAGGAGAGAGGGAGAGAAATATCAATGTATGGTTGCCTCTCATGCGTCCCCTGCTGGGAACTGGCCTGCAACCCAGGCATGTGCCCTGACTGGGAATCGAACTGCAATCCTTTGGTTTGCAGGCCCACGCTCAATCCACTGAGCTACACCAGCCAGGGCTGACACAAACGCCTTCACAATGTGGGGAGAAACCAGAATACCCAGAGAAGACCCATGCAGAATGGGGAGAATGTGCCAACTCCAAAGAGTAGCCCTAGCACAAAATCAATATCGTGCTTATAGATATTATAACAAAATGACATTGAATGAAACAATGTCATTTGAGGACATGGTATACATAGGAATTAGAGCAGTTACCAATGTACTATATGAAAGCATTTAGAATAAAATATTTTAGGGGGGGAAGGGGTGGGTGAAGGTAGAAGAAGGTATAAGGGGGATAAATGGTCATGAAAAATACAATAAAAATAAACTATTAAAATAAAAATAAACAAAAAAATACTTTCCTAAGATGGCTATGAGCTGCCCCCTAAGACATGATAAGCACTGAAAGGATAAAACAGAGGATTCTTTAAAAGGAGACTTTTAAACGGCCAATGAGATGAAGCCAGAGGTGAACAAGATGAGCTGACCTGGAGTGTAGACAAAGAGGAAGGGAGGCTATGAATCACAGGGAGAAGTGGTGGGCTTTAGACCCTCTGTCCTCACCATCGCCACCTCTCCACTGCCTGCCCTGTCTTCAAACAAGCTGAATAAAGAAGTCTTGTTAAAAAATAAAATAAAAATAAAATAAAATAAAGAAGTCTTTTTAAAGATAAAGAGGCAGGTTGTAAGGAAAGGAACCACAGATATCCAATCTCAGGCAAAAGTCCTTCTATGTATTAGTCTGGGCAAGTGTAGTGGGAGCATAGATAGTATTTTCACTCCAAGGGGAAAGGAGGGGTACAAAGAAGAGTTATGAGGGACCTGAGAACAAATCTTATTTATTACAGCTACCTTATAAAGAGTCTCAGAAGGGCAACAGAGGAAAGGGACGCACAAACTCAAGATATTTTTTACTAAAAAACAATTGAATTTTTCACCACTTTACTAAGGGCTGAGTTTTGAGAATAAGCAGTAGAGATTTAATGCCTCAGGAACACATACATTAGCCCTACCTCCTGAAACCTGTATGCATATCACAGGCTAAATAATAAATATTTTAGAACTTTGAAAAGTTAAACAATATTAGGACTATCACATCACAAGCACAACTGTCCTATTTTCCTAGAAACATCAACTAATTATTTGCCCAACACATACAGAGTATACAAATACTGGCAGGTCTGGATATCACAACTAAGGCCCGTTTTTAACAGCTACTTAAAAATTAGTCACCTAGGTATCCGTTTATCTTTGTGAATCTGCCATCAGGAAAGTACAGTTCAGATAAATCATAACAGACTTTTTCTTAAAGTTTGCATGCCTTAAAAAGACTTCTAATAGGTTCTTTGTTTACTTGTTCTGCTTTGACCAAGCCAGAAACAAACTGACATTTGTACTGCTATTTGCCTGTTGGTAATGGTTTAATTTGAATAATGCTACACAAGGGATGCTTATGCTGAGAAGCTTCAAAGGAACCCCCTAAAGTCTCCGAAATGATTCATTAAATTTTGTATAAAGACGTGTGTACTTTTCTGGGAAGAGAATGAATTTTTTGCCAGAGTCTCAAAGGGTCCCCTGACCCAAAAAGATTAGAAACCACAGGCCCAAAACAAAAGTGTCACAGGAACTTCCTCACCTCACCACATCGACACCAATCCTATAGTTTAATTCACATTACCTATAGCAAGAGTGATGAAATTCTTTTCCTCTGGGAACTGATACAGCCAGGGTATTATGCTATCCTTTGCATATTGGCATTCTGGGATATCCTAGAATTGATCCTGTTGATCTGTCACTGGATTGGTGACCAGTCATCAATTCAGTGCCACTCATGCTATAATCAGTTTACTTCTAGCACTAAAAGATGTCACTGTATCTTCCCTATTACAAACACTCCTGAAACAGACTGCCCACCAGAACAGTATTACTACCAACTCACACTTCTATTTCTGGTGCATATTGAAGAACCAACTTGTGTTTCCAATTCATGCACTGTCCCAGCATTTCAATTCTCTCTCCTCCTGATGATTTCTGAGCCCTTGTACACATCAGAGGTTACCTCCTGTCATCTGATGGGGCACAATGTAGTAAGAGGAGGGAAAGCCAATTTCTAACTAAATGAGCATTAGTCTTGCTGTTATTTTTGGGTGAGCACTTCATTATAATCAGCACTTTTTAAATAGAGACATCTTTTTAAAACACAGTAAGGCTAGCAGAGTTTTGATAGGCACAAACACTGTCTAACACTACATTCTACTCATCACTCTCCCTCACTTCTTCTGTATATGAAGTTGAAGTGAACTTATAGCTCCTGCAGCATCAACTGAAGAAAGACAGTGCTCTTTGGAGAGACAGCCTATACCTTGGCCCCACATCACCAGCTGACTGTGCTGCTCAGGAGTCAGACATTCAGAGACAAATACCCAGAGTGCAGGCAGTGAGCTGCCCTTACCTTGGAGAGCCACAGGGCCTCTTTAAGGTACTAACTAACCCAGGACAGCTGCTCACCAGGCTTTTCAATGGAAGAGCATAGAAACCATCTGTTACTGCTGTTTTCCCCTTGAGGCAGATTTGTTCACTGTCTTTCTCAACCTATTTTCTTCATGAGATTACTTTAGATTGGTATATACGAACATTACTTTAACTGAGAATTTGCCTCCTGCTTGACATTTTTGAGGCACCAACCTAGTCCAACTCACATACCCACTTATTCTAAAATGTACTGTTTTAACAAGGGAGGGTGTGAGAACCTATCCAGATAGGAATGCTCCAAACCACAGCTAGCACAGAACTTTGGTAGCAAGATATCAAGTACAGATCTTTCAGCCCATCTGAATACCCTAAAGGGCACATATCTGGCAGGCTAACATCTAAGTGCTGGAGAGGATATGGTGAAAAGAGGACCCCCATACACTGTTGGTAGGAATATAAATCAGTCTAACCACTATGGAAAACAACACGGAGGTTCCTCAAAAAATTAAAAATATATCATCTACCATAAGATCCAGCAATTCTACTTCTGGGTATATATACATAAAGGAAAGGAAATCAGGATTTCAAGGAGATTTATGCACACTCATGTTTATCACAGCTTTAGTCACAATAAGCAAGATATGGAAATAGCCCAAATGACAATCAACAGATAAATGGATAAAAAAGATGCAGTACATACACACAATGGAATATTATTCGGCCATGAGAAAGGATGATATCCTGTCATTTGGAACAACATAAGTGGAGCATATTTTGCTAAGCAAAATAAGCCAGACACAGAAAGACAAGTGCTATAAGCTATCACTCATATATGGAACCTAACAATGTCAAACATGTTTAAAAAAAAAAGAGGTGGTTACCAAGGGATGGGGGTGGTGAGGAGATAAGATTAATGGTGTTTAAGGGTACAAACTTCTACCAAGTAGTAAATGTCATAGAGATTTTAATGCTTAGCATAATGAACATAGATAAGAACATTGTACTATAAAGATGCAATATGATAAATACTGTTTCAGTGACAATAACATTATAATACATAAATGTATCAAAGTTACCAGGGCACGCACCTAGACTGTGAATTCGATCCCGGTCAGGGCGTGTAGGAGAGGCAACCAATTGATGTTTCTCTCTCACATCAATGTCCCTCCCTCTCTCTCGCTCTCCTCTCTCTCTCTCAAATCAATAAACATATTTTTTAATTTTTTTAAATTGCAGATTAAAAAAAAAACACATACCTGAAGGAAGGGAAAGAGAAAGAACTCTTGAACGTAAGTGAGAAAGCCTGGAATTCTAGGCCTACTACAGTCAAGACTTATACAAATCATTTTTATCTTCATGGGCTCACTTCTCCTTCTTCATATAAGGCACCTGCCAACTTCCCCAGTCTCACCCCCCCATCCCCTCTCTGCCTCTTTACACATTATCTGTACTAACTCATTTGTATTTCCTCAAATATGGCATGCTTCTTCATGCCTTCATTCTTTTTCAGATGCTAGTCTCTGCCTAGAATGAAATTCATACACTTCTGTGCCTGTTGGCCAATCTACAATTATTCAAGTGAGAGCTATCAAAATCTATGGTATTTCAACAATGTTGTCATTGCTTCTTTCTCCAAGTTATTCTGATATTCTTCTGTGGGACCTATTGTCAAAGCCATTTACTAATCATAAAATAAATCTGCTCCTTTGAATGTAGTTCATATGACATGGTTTTCAGTTCCCTCACCACCCTAGCTCCTAGAACTGAAATCAGTGCTCTACCTAGGTGTAGTCCAACCCAGCAACATTTTGAACAGGCCTATCCACTCTTTTTTTTTACAATATCTATTAATTCAAGCTAAAATCACAACTTTTTGTCAGCTAAGTTACACCTCTGTCCAACTTGTGGCCAACTATAAAAGCCTTACATTTTAGTGTTGCTATTAAGTCATATCTCCTCTTTCTATACTTCTACTTTTATAGCACCTACTTCATCAAACAACTCACATTTCTCTCTTATTCCCAAGTATATCCTAATCATTCCCATGAAAACATTCCTGAATCTAAAAATGGTAGCTGACAGTATGCCACTCTTCTATCAGTGAACTTCCTTAATACAGAAAGTGTGGTTAATATGACCTATTCTTAGTGGGCCCATGTTGGCTCTAAATAATTACAGTTTCCTGTTCTAAGTCCTAATACCATGTCCTTAAACCACTCTAGATTTTGACTAGGCATATGTAAAACTCTTACTGTTTTCTCAGTTTTGAAAATGCCACTTTGTGGTAATTCCATGAGTCCCTAAAGGTTACTGACAATGAGCAAATAAATGTTCTCATCCCAAAATTCTTTCAGAACTCTAGGCTGTAATTTGCCTGGGTCATGAGACATGAATTCATTCAGAGGAGTTAAATGTTCCTGTATAAAGGCTTAACGATCTCAGATTTGAGTCTCCTCTTAACCAATTCAGTTCTATCCTCTCCAATTCATGGACAATTTTCATGACAATTTGGGGAGAAAGGTTCTGGGGCCAATTCAGTCTCGAAGATAGTTGAAAAATGTGGTTATTTAGAATTCCACACTTAGAGTATCACCCAGCATAAAATACCTTTCTTAAAGAAATATTTAGCAAAAATAAATAAGTAAATAAAAGTTTCTTCTGTTTTGTTTTGTTTTTTTAAGGTTCTTCAAAACAAACCCATAAAACTGTTGGAGAAGGCAAAGATTACAACAGTTCTTACCACAGCAGCAAAAACCAAACTAACCAATAGATTACAAAAGAGGTTAAAGAAGAATTCCGAAAATGAACACATCTTGCCACCACAGAGAAAGAAGAGAAAATGTGCCAGGCCAAAACCTTTAATTCTCCATAAAGGTGAAAATATGCCCACAATTCATACCTTATCAACCCACAAATATTTATCAAATGTGCAAGTCACTTAATCCAGCTAGGAAGGTACTGTTGTATATCCTGTAGTATACACACTCTAACGGAAGAAAGAGGACTTTAAACACCAGCAAGTCTAGATTTAAATATCAGTTTCACGTCTTGTTGAATTTTAAGTAATCTGCTCAAGGTCCCTCTTCTATAAATCTCGGTTCCATAGCTGTAACAGGGGGATAGTAACACCTAATTTATAGGCCTATAGAGAGGAACTGAGCAAGTTAACATAAGTAAAGCATTTGGGACATACCTGTATGGAACACAAAAGGTACTGAAATAGTATACCTTTTCCTCCCAAAAGAACAGCCATACATCCAAGAGTCACCTCTCGATCTATGAAAATAAGACACAGAAATGCCCTGGAGGCCTTAGCCAGGCAACTCAGTCGGTTGGAGTGTCATCCCAATATGCCAAAGTTGCAGGTTTGATCCCTGGTCAGGGTCATGCAAGAATCAACCAATGAATGCATCAATAAATGGAACAACAAACTGATGTTTCTCTCTCTCTCCCCCTTCCTCTCTCTCTAAAATCAATTTTTAAAAAAGAGAAATGTTCTGAAAATTCCCAAATGCTTCCCAAGAAGGAGGCCTCTACTGCACGAAAGTGATGACATCTATCTGCTTCACAGAAAGCATACCGAAGTGGAGCCAGAGCAGCAAACATGGCTGTACCAAGACACTGACATGTCCCTAAATCCAAATTCCAAACTACAGCTTATAACGGGACCACCCAACAGCCTCTTCCTCCACAGAGAACACAGGAGATTTAAGAATCTGGAAGCCTCCTGTCAGGTTATCATCAATAATGAAAGTTTTCTTTACCCTTAAAACTTTTTATAGTAATAAACTCCATTTTTTTTTTGTACAGAATTCCTAAGCACTAAACTTTTACCAATTGGTACTAAATCAAAACACAAAGACTAGCATTTGTTTTACTAAATGTGCATTAAAAGCACTGCACTGGTCACATGAAAAGCTTTGTTGTACTTCAGGCCCAGCTGTGAGAGCAACGAAAACACTTCCCTTTCACTTTGTAGAATGCTGAAAAAATGGCTCTCACACACAATAGGTGGGGGGGCTTTTTTCAGGCAGTACAAAGTAGTGTCAACAGCACAGTGTTTAAGAGTTAGCTCTGGGATTGCAGATCCAAATGAGAAAGGTGAGACAATAAAGCTGTTAGGAGGAAACACAGAATATCTGTGACCCTGAAATAACAAAGATGTTTTAAATAGAACACAAAATGCACTAAACATAAAGAGAGAAAACTACAAAATTGGACTATATCTAAGAACATTTATTTCTCAAAAATAAATCACCATTGAGAATGAAAAGGAAGCACACAGATTATGAGAAGATATTTTCAATACACGTAACTGACAACACTCACATCCTCACATCTAGAAATTATAAAGAATGCCATTAAATCAATAAACAACAACAACAAAAAAGACCACCTGAAAGAAAAATGGCAAAAGACTTTGGTAGTTCTAAAAAGAGGATATACAAGTGTCTGATAAACTTTTGAGGTACTCAACTTCATTAGTCATCCAAAAAATACAAATTTAAGTAATTCAATACCACTCCTGAACAACCAGAATGGTTCAAACACAAAGGAAGGGATATGTCGAGCACTGATGAGGACAGGGAACAACCTCCATTCTCGGGCACTGCGCATGAGAATGTAAATCAACACGACCACTAGGGAAAAACAGCATGGCAGTCTCTACTAAAGCTGAACATGTACCTCTGATCCAACCATTCCACCAACAGACCATACTCAATAGACCAAAGGGCATGTTCACACACAAAAAAGGGCACATACAGGAATGTCTATAATATACAACAATTATAATACTAAAAACCTAGGAACTACCCACATCATCAACAGAATTGGAAGATAAATTGTGGTATGGAAAACTATACAGCAATGAGAACAAATAATCTAAAACCACATATAACAGTGTGAATGAACCTATGTTGTGTGAAAGAATCCAGAAACAAAAGAGCACGCAGCCTACCGTCACATCCATATAAAGTACAAAGACAGGCAAACTATGCTGTTGGAAGTTAGAACAGTGGTTACTTTTGGTGGGTGACAGGGCACACAGTAGCTGGAAGGGACTCATGGAAGGACTCTGGGGTGCTGGCAACATGGGTGTGTTTAGCTCATGAAAATATATCACAGTGTACCAGTTTGATATGCATCTTTACAGTATATATATTTAGTTAATAAAGTTTAATTTTTAAAAAAAAGTCTAGATTCTGACAGATCTAAATTTGAATCCCAATCTTCTAAATACTTGCTGTAAAACTTTAGGCAAGTTATTTAACTGTGCTGTGCCTCAGTTTCCTCATCTATAAAATGGGAATAACAGAACTTCTCTCATGTGTTGCTAACAGGCCTAAATGTGATCATGTATGAAGTACCATTACCTTATCTCTACTTCTCATCACTGTCAAAATTATAGAAAGTTAAGTGAGGCAAACAATAAAAATGCTAGATTCAGCAAACAATTATGGGTACTTACCATATGCCAGGCACTGTTCCAAGCCATTTAATGTATTAACTTACTTAATCCTAACATAAGCCTATGAAATTCGTTGTATTACCACTTCAGACATGAAGAAACTAAAACACAGAAGTAAACGGCACAGGGTCACACAAACTAAATGGAGGGCAGGGTTTCAGATCCAGGGGACAGACAGAGCCTTTCAGCTACACCATCTCCTTTACTATCCCAACAGGGAATCTCAGCTTTAAGGGGAAAATAATTAACTAAAATTTATTTTTTTCCACAAATCTTTACTTCTCTAACAGTTTATAGTTTGTTTACTGTATCATGGAAAAATCACTCACCCAAAAGCTAAGGGACTCCAAATTCAAGTCCTAGCTCTGACACTGAGCAGCTATGAGAACCCAGGCAAGTCACTCAGAAACCTTCCAAGACACACTTTCTTCCTCTGTAAGTAGGAGGTTTGGAAATTCTAACCAGCTCTTCCTTCTCTTCTGTGAGACCTATGTTGCCTGTTTTATACTTGATCTTAGCCAAGAGGCCAAGAAGAGATGTGTTGCCTATTTTAAGAGAATACAGCATAAATACGAGGCCTAGAGATGACAGTGATGCTTATTGATGACAATGACAATGTATCTGACTGATTCCAACATCACTGTACTATTAAAGAAATACCTTTATTACAGATAAGAATGTTCTACCATAGCAGAAGTTTGGCTTTTGTATGAGTTACATGGCTTCAGTCAAATAAAACTAGATCTAAGTCATTTTTATACAAAATCCTTTGGCATCTCAATACCAAGTATAGTAACTGTGCAGAGTACTGGTGATATAAGTCTCTCTTCTCCTTAACCACTCTTCCTAGACTCTCCCCTTTTTTACTCCTCTCTGCTTCTTGCTCACACTTGAAGAAATCCAAGACCTATGCTTTAGACACTCTGTACTGGGTTGTGTGGTAGCCCCAAAGAAGCTATGTCTACATCCTAATCCTCAGAACCTATAAATGTTACCTTATTTGAAAAGAATCTTTACAGATAAAATCAAAGATCTTTAGAAGATCATCTTGGATTAGTTAGATGGGCCATAAATCCAAAGACAAGTATCCTTATTAAATAAATACAGAGAAGACACACAGAAAGGAGAAGGCAATGTGGCCAGAAGTCAAGAAACGCTGACAGCCGCCAAAAACTGGAAGAGGAACAGAATTATTCTCTCCCAGAGCCTCTGAGAGAGTATAGCCTGCTGACACCTTAATTTTGGACTTCTGGCCCCCAGGACAGAAAGAATTGTTTTAAGCCACCCAGTTTGTGGTAATGTGTTGCAGCTACCATAAGAAACTATTATCTCCACACCACATTTCCTTACCCACCCTGCTTCTGTAGCAAACTCAGCAGCTGTCCTAAGCAAAAGAGATCCATAATCACCTTTCAAAAGCACCCAACCTTAATCTTCCCCATTCCTCACCCCCCTAAAAAAATGAGCAAGAAGAGAAATTATAAAGAGTATACACAGACAATTCATAATACAAATACAAAGGATTAATAAATTGCTCTTTTTAAAAAACTCTACCTTAGCCCTGGCTGGTGTGGCTCAGTGGATTAAGCACTGACCTGCAAACCAGAGGGTCACATGTTTGATTCCCAGTCAGGGCACATGCCTGGGTTGCAGGCCAGGTCCCTGGGAGGGGGTGCGCAGGAAGCAACCACACATTCATGTTTCTCTCCCACCCTTTTTCCCTCCCTTCCCCTTGCTCTAAACATAAATAAATAAAATATTAAAAAACTCTACCTTAGTAGTCAAAGAAATACAATTTAAAACAATGACATAAAAAATAAAAAGGAAAACAAATACTAGTGAGGATATGGAGATGGAAGAACCCTCCTCTGTTGATAGTGGCAATATAAAACGGTGCATCAGTGTGGCACTTCTTCAAAAGGTTGTTTTTTTGTTTATTTGTGTTTGTTGTGAGAAGGTTTTTAAAGAGAGTTACCATATGACCCAACAAGTCCACTCCTGGGTATATACCCAAACAGGTATTCAAGCAAAACCTTACACAATTCACAATAGCCAAAAAGTGGAAACAATCAAAATGTCCCTCAACAGATGCATACATAAACAAAATATGGTATAACCATACAATGAGATATTTGGCCATAAAAAGGAATGAAGTACTTATTTATGCTACAATGTGAATGGGCCTTGAAAACATTATTCTAAGTGAAAAGAAGCCAGACACAAAAAGTCACATATTGTATGATTCCAATTATATTAAATATCCAGAGTAGGCAAACCCAAATAGGTAGAAAGTGGATTAGGGGTTGCCGAGAGCTTGAGGAGGGGGAAATAGAGAACTACTGTTTCACAGGAGCAGGGTTTCCTTTTCAGGCAATGAAAATGTTATGGAACTACATAATGGTGATGACTGCACAACATTGTTAAATGCACTAAATGCCACTGAATTGTACATTCTAAAATGGTTAAAATGGTAAACTTTATGTTATGTGTAATTTACAACCCATAAAAAATGCACACACACACAAATTCACCCAAGTAATTAAATGATGGCAAGCTAAGAGTGAGCATAAATTGGTATAGCTCTTTCCAATAAGAAAATTATTGCATATGAAAGTATTTAAGAGTTCATCTAGCCCTAGTTGGTGAGGCTCAATGGATAGACCACCAGCCTGTGAACCAAAGGGTCACCGGTTCAGTTCCCAGTAAGGGCACATAACTAGGTTGTGAGCCAGGTCCCCAGTTGGGGAAATGAGAGAGGCAACCACACATTGATGTTTCTTTCCCTCTCTTTTTCCCTCCTTTTTTCTCTAAAAATAAATAAATAAAATCTTTAAAAATAAAAATAATAGCACTGGCTGGTGTAGGATTGAGCACGGGTCTGTGAACCAAAGAGTTGCCAGTTCGATTCCCAGTCAGGACACATGCCTGGGTTCTGGGCCAGGTCCCCTGTAGGGGGCACTTGAGAGGCAACCACACATTGATGTTTCTGTCCTTTCTCTTTCCCTTCCCCTCTCTCTAAAAGTAAATAAATTTTTAAAAAATAAATAAATGTAATAAAGATTCATCTTAATAACTGTCTTATTGACTTTTATACTAAAGGAACAGTCATACACTCAGATTTGTATAACATATATACATTGTAAAATTATCTATAATAAAAGTACAAACTACCCAAATGCCAAATAATTTAAAATTTTACAGTTCACTCATATTTTGAAATTAAATAACAATTAAAATCATGTGTATGAAGAAAACTTAATGGCATGAGAAAATAATTGACATTTAATAACGATCAATTGAGAAAATAATCAATATGTAATACTAAATTTAAAAGGTAGGACAGGCACTGGCAGGGTGGCTCAGTTAGTCAGAGCACCGTCCCTATACACCAAGGTTGCAGGTTTGACCTCCCCAGTCAGGGCACATAAAAGAAGCAACCAATAAATGCATAAATAAGTGGAACAACAAATCAGTGTTTCTCTCTCTCCCTCTCCCTCTCTCTCTAAAATCATTTTTTTTTAAAAAGGCAGGATACAGGGAGCATTTGTGACCTTGTTCCCCAGCATATGTCATCAACAGTTTAGCTCAAATAAACTATATTTTAAAATAATTTTTAAGGCAGGAAACAAAATTATATTTCTCTTATGATCCCAATTTTATAAAGATAGCACACATTTTTTTCACTGCTAGTATTTTTCAAGTATTTCCTGACAGTCAAAATATACCTAATAGACAGTTTCTACAAATCAATAATCAATGGGGACAGACTCATAAATGGACAGCAGGATGACAGCTGGAGAGGAGAAGATTAGAGGGTGGAGGGATTGAACAAAGAGGAAAAAGGACTCATGGACATGGACGACAGTGTGGTGATTGCTGGGGGGGTGGTTATAAGGGGACTAAATGTTAATGGAAAAAATACAATGAAGACTTTTT
This sequence comes from Carollia perspicillata, assembly GCA_004027735.1. NCBI lineage: Eukaryota > Metazoa > Chordata > Mammalia > Chiroptera > Phyllostomidae > Carollia > Carollia perspicillata. The sequence goes on along the minus strand of PVKM010007185.1, from coordinate 9,819 downwards.
AAAAAACAAACATGAATAAACAAAGGACTTGAACAGGTAATTCATATAATATACGAATGTACAAGAAATATATGAAAAGATGCTCAGCTTCACAAATAATTAAATTCTGATGAAAACAGACATTTTCTTCCTAGCAAACTAAAAATATTTTAGAAAAGCAGTAACATTTTCTTATAAAAGTAGAGAAAAAATGGTAGAATCTTAAACACAGCTGGTGAGAATCCAACCTTTTGTGGAAGGCAATTTGGCAATATCTATTAATGCTTAAAATATGCATTATTCCTTGAACTCAACAAAGCCTAGTTTTAGCAATGAATCTTATAGAATGACTTGTACAAGTGTAAAAATATATGTACAAGGATATTTGAAAAAAGAAAAATTTAAATACTCCATATTATTGCCAGAAAGATCTTTGTGTTGATGTGGAATATTCTTTGAAGATGATATTTATAAATATATACTATAATTTTAAATAAGTATTTTTTACTTTAGCTTGTTCAAATGAGTTCTTGTAATTAATTAACTAGGATCAATAAAATTTCAGGAGAACACTTCGTGATATTGAAAATAGTCATCATGGTACATTAAATGAAAAAAAATCAAAACACAAAATCTTTCCATTCCACTTTATCCCGATATGTAAAAGTACACACACATGCACCAATACAAGTAAAAACTGAAAAGAATTAGTACAGGTGATGGTTACACACATGTCAAGCTTAGGATTTATGTTTAAGGTATACTGCAATAAAAATGTTTTTAAGAAGGCACTTATGCTCTGGCCAGTGTGGCTCAGTGGGTTGGGCATTGTCCCATAACCACAAGGTTGTGGGTTTGATTCCCAGTCAGGGCACATGCCTGGGTTGCAGATTTGGTCCCCAGCTGGGGCGCATGCAGGTGACAACCAATCGATGCTTCTCTCTCTCATCAGTGTTTCTCTCCTTCCTCTCTCTCTAATAAAAAAATGTCGTCAGGTGAGGATAAAAAAGGAAGGCATGTAGGCACTTACAGCCATGGACAGAGTGGCCCAATTGGCTAGACACTGCTGCAAAGCAAAAGGTCGCAGGTTTGATTCCCAGTCAGGGCACATGCCTGTGTTGCGGGCCTGGTCCCCCTCCCTATCTATTAATAGATAGGTCCCTCTCTAGCTGTTTCCCTCTCACATCAATGTTGCTCTGTCTTTTTCCCTCCTTCCCCCTTTCTAAATAAATTTTAAAAAAATAAACAACAAATGCACCACATAAAGATATCAAATGCTAACAGCTTAATTCTGGATGGAAGAATTATGAGTAACTTATTTCTGTACCTTTCTATAATTTCTAAGTTCCCTGTAAGAAATATGTATTGGGTTGGTAAAACGTTCTTAGTTTTTTCCAATGGCTCTAGTAGGGCTTAGTTGTCTTTAACTTCATTAGAAACAATTTTGTTACATTGTATTGTGACAGCCGTCATATCAGCTACAATTCTTTAAAACCATCAAAATTGAATTTTCGTGCATACATTTTAATATTGAAGATGGAAAAAATAAACATTTTCAGCACATTATGCTTTATTATTTTTATTTTAATTGTTCAAGTACAGTTTTCCATGCTCTATTATTTTAAGAAAGGTAAAAACACAACTGAAATGCAAAAAAAGATTTGTGCAGTGTATGGAGACGGTTCTGTGACTGACTGAACATGTCAAAAGTGGTTTGTGAAGTTTCTTGGTACTACTGACATTCTGGCCAAACAATTCTTTGCTGTGGGGCTGTCTTATTCATTGGAAGATGTTTAGCAGCACCTCTGACCTCAACCCATTAGCAGCCAATAGTGGGAGATAGCCAACATACTCAAAATATCCATATCAATAAAGTTATTGGTGAAAATGAAAAATGTATCCTTTGTTTTACATAAAAAACTAAACGGACTTTTTTTGGCCAACCCAAAACATTATGACTCAGTTTTATTTTTAGAGAGAGGAAAATACCATTCCTTACATTGTAGACCTTCGACCATGTTTTTTCCAGCCCTTGGATTTTATAATTTATATGTAGGCCCAAAGGTATTTTTACATATATTAAATGAGCATTGAATTAATCAATAAATAATCAGAGAGTATTGTTTTTGTTCAGGGTCATACCCAGGGCTAAGCACTTTATAGGAAATTTTGCAACACATAAACTACAAGCTAGAGAACAGAATTCTTTTCCTCTCCCGAACCATTATCTGTTCCTCTCTTAATAAACTGATCCTTTTCTGCAGTTACTGGTTTATATGCATGACTCCTCAGAAGACTATGAACTCCTCAGGACAGGAAGTATATCTCATACATCTATTTAAACAAGTGTTCCATCATTAAGCTGGTCTTTCAATAACAGAAAGGTACGGGGTAGAGGACTTCAGACACAGAGAAAACAGGCTTCCAATTCTTGCTATATGATGTAGGTCCTGTTATTTAAATTCTCTGCACTTTAGCTTCCTAATCTGTAAAATGGGAATAATGCTATCTAGTACCTGGCACTGAAGCATATTCAATAAACAATGCTTAATTTAATTATCATATTGTTGTTGGGAACCACCCTGCCTGGTTGCAGAAGCTGTAACCCCTCATGGCTAAGGCTGAGTAAAGAGACCTTGGGACCATAAGCCACTAAGGAGACAAAGCTTATCTCTCTGGCAGGGCACAGCCCCTGCCCACTCTTACTTCACCCTGCTTGGCCCCAGGTGGATGACTGGTTAGCCAATATCAGGTAAGATTCCTCAAGGGTGGGATGATCTAAGACAGGCACAGTCACGAAAGGGCCCTCAGGGAAGGACTTGGGGGGCTATAGAAAAACGGGGTGATGGACCCTCAGGGAAGGACTTGGGGGGCTATAGAAAAACGGGGTGATGGACCCATGCCCCTTAGTTTTGATATAGCCTGAGTTTTCATTCTGTCTGCAAGAAGTCTCCTAATTCCTTGGCTTCCTTACTTCCCCGGCCTGACTTAAACCTGAAACAATGCCGGAGGACAGTGCAGCCCTTGACAGGAACAGGCAGTTCCCTGGGGCAATCAGGCCTAAGAAAGAATGCATAAAATCCTGTGAAACCTGCTTTGCTAAGAATGCCCTCAATTTTCTGATAAGGGTCTAAGCACAAAATGAATTTGTCTCCCAAAGTTCTATAGCCCTTTAGCTAACTGACCCTGACTCAGAATAAGCCCTCATAGTTCTTTACATTATCTATTGTTGGATCCTTACTGACTGACAATGATTGATGAACTTTACCTGTATTCCTGTGCAAATTGAACCCAATAAAAGCTCATTGAGGAACAGGCTCATGGCCCTTCTCCTCTGAGAGATTGACCACCTTTCCTCCCCAAACAGATCATGTCTTGGTAGGCTTATTCTCATCCATGGCAGATGAGGTGGGGGGAGGGGCTCTGCTGGACAATTATTATAATATAATAATTTATATTATTATATAAATAATAGGAATAAAGTGCTCAGTGTACTTGTGAGTGGGATGGTCAACTGAGTATACCACAAAGTGGGTAGAACAATGGTAACTGGTCTTATGGAGACGAGCTCAGTGACCTTGAACTCATTAAATACACCACACTCATAAACAACTAGGCTAGGCAGCTAACAGAAATGGATCAGCCGACCAAAACAGTAAACATTCCTGTAGAAAATAAAACTAGCAAATGCTTAAATATCATTTTCCACACAATTGAAATGTGGGAGAAATAATGTATTTCATATAGCTGTTGTAAGAAAATGGGGGTGGGAGAACAATATTAGGTAATCACCTAGGAAAAAAGGTGTTAAAAATTATCAGGACAGACAGAACTTCAGAGTTCAGCAACACTGGATGGATATCAGTTTGGCAGGTAATACTTCTAAATATTTGTTTTATTACTTTCAACAAGAGATTATGATCCTGAGTCAACAGAAATGGTCAGATAAACTAAAACCAGATTCATTAAAAAAACAAAAAAAAAGTACAGGCTCATCTGAACTATTATAAAATTTACCTTTATAAATTAAAAATTATAAATTCATCAGAGTACAGTACACAATTCCACTCCCGCCACCATCTTAACTCCAAAGCTGACTCTCTCTGACCATCAGCTTTTTGAGCATGGAAAAGCAATCTGCCATTCCTCTCTTCGGTAGACCCTACATTCGTCACTTCCACAGCACTTAGAAAAGTTGTGGAAGTTTGGCTTATGTAAGTTCTTATAAGTGTTATCAAAAAAAAAAAAAGGTGATATATAATTCTTTGAAAAACTGAATAGACAGCCTCTATCTTTTCATAACTGACACAAATCTTTATCAAGCAACTACTAATACTAAGTAAGGCACTATATTTAATATCTAACTTTATAATTAGGCTAACACATTGTTAGAGGGCCATTACTCTAAAACTGCAAAAACAAAGAAAGAAAAGAGCATCAAAGACAAATGAAGAAAGAACCAAGCCCTTTGACATCCCTGGAAAGTAATTCTAATGTATTATAACAAAAAAAATGTGTTTGTGTGACTATTTCAGGATATTTTATGCTTTCTGTCTGAGGTCTATTTTCTTTGAAAAAAAACCCAAAATTTTGCATCTGTTAACCTCAGAAATTCCCTGCAGTTTGCATCTTTTGTGGTCGTAGCTTGGGGGCTGCAGTTTGGGAACTGGGTTTATTCACTTATACAGGCATAACTCATTTTACTGCACTTCACTATATTGTGCTATTTCAGATATTGCATTTTCTACAAATTGAAGGCAAGACCCTCCACCAGCAGAAAATGACTGACTTTACTTGTGATAGCCTGGAACGGAACCCACAGTATCTCTGAGGTAGGCCTGTAAATTGTGGTTTACGATTATTATTTCTAAATGATTTCCTCCTCTCTCTTCCTGCCTTTAAAAATCCTGAAAGTTTCTCTGCTGCCTCCCATATTCTTTCATTATAAAGAATATGGTAAACCAGAAGTCACAGCCAGCCCCCAAACTACAACCACAAAAGATGCAAACTGCAGGGAATTTCTGAGGTTAGCAGATGCAAAACTTTGGGTTTTTTTCAAAGAAAATAGGCCTCAGACAGAAAGCATAAAATATCCTGAAACAATCACACAAACAAGGGAGCTTCGCAGAAACAAAGCCTTAGTAACTATTTGTTCTTAGAAAAACATTGCCATAACTGATAAGGGTGGAGAGACAGGAAAAAAATATATATAAAATAACAACCAGCCTCAACTACAATTCAGAAAACAAGCAACCTGACTCTTCTCCTGGAAAAGCTACTCTACTGCAACTGGGGAGATAATTAAAGAGGCCATTCCACAGCTCTGCTATTCAATGATTAAGCCATGGCTTTAGTTTTCCCAAATCTATAATTTAAAAATAATCTCATCAAAGGTGAGATGGCAGATAGAAGACCTGGATTCTAGCAGTTCTTTCTAACTTGCTGGGTGACACTGGACAAAAAATTGTATTAATATTTCAAGTAGGGCTGAAAAAATTTTAACTTTAAAAATACACTGTAAAACTATAAAGTCATTTATAAATATTAATTATTACCATCTGTTAAAAGTGGTGGCTGGAATAACTGTGATTTCTAGTTCTGACTTTTTTTGGTTCTGTGACCAATATAAATGAGTGCACACTCTTATTATTATGTTTTGCCGACTGGGAATGGTTTAGAAATCAGGCAACCCCGGCACTCACAGAGGAATGAAGCTTGAAGCTTAATAAGAGGAACTTCCACATACCTTCTCCCTGCTTAGGACTCTCAGCACTCCGTGAAAACATTTTACACTAACCCAGCTAGTTCAACCCATACAATAAACCACAGATGGCCTGGCAAAATTTTGACCTAACTTACCCATCACACTAATGAACAAACAAAAGTTACTAACCTGGCTCTCACTATGACAGATCCCATGGATGACAAGCAAATATCCTAAGTGTAATATCTGAGAAAATCAAATGTCTACTGGGGATGTCCAACTCATGGCCCACAGCCTTCATCCAGCCCAAGATGGCTATGAATGCCCAACACAAAATCGTAAGTTTACTCAAAACCTTTTTTTGCTCATCACTTGTCATTGGTGTTTGTGTATTTTTTTTAAGATTTTATTTATTTATTTTTAGACAGAGGGGGAGGGATAGAAGCATCTATGTGTGGCTGCCTCTCACACACCCCCTACTGGGGACCTGGCCCACAACCCAGGCATGTGCCCTGACTGGGAATCAAACTGGTGAACACTTGGTTCACAGGCCATGTTTGTGTATTTAAGGTGTGGCCCAAGACAACTCTTCTTCCAGTGTGGCCCAGAGACACCAAAAAGTTGGACACTCCTGGAACCACACCTCATCCCATCTTACTTCCTGGAATTATACCTGATACCTTGGAAGCATACTCTGAACAGCTTGAGAGCAGGTACATAATCTCATTTTCCACCATGACAGGACAGGAGCACTCAAACCCAGTCAAAGGTTCTATACACTCCGAACCAAAATTAGCCATCAAAGAACATCTGGAACACAGACATTTGGCCAAGATCTGCTTCACTTAATAACCTTTAAGAAGTAAATCTAAAAATCTGGCAATGATAAGATATGTGTAATCGCTGAATTCCATAAGAAGTGATCAGCTTTTAAAAGGCAAGGCTTTCGCCCTGACTAGTGTTGGGCATCATCCCACAAAGCAAAAGGTCACCGGTTCAGTTCCTGGTCAGGGCACATGCCCAGGATGTGGGCCAGGTCCCTGGTTAGGGGCTTGTGAGAGCCAACCAATCTGGTAGACGTTTCTCCCCCTCTCTTTCTCATATGTTCACCTCCCAAAAAATACACAAAACCTTTAAAAGGCAAGGCCTTCTCTTTCACTGGATCCTATGCTATATCCAACCTAAAACAGATCAAGTATAGGTACCTTTTTGTGTATCTAGGTTCCTGAGAGACCTCTAAAAACCAACGGATAGTAATTCAAATCCAAACATGGCTGCAGGAATTGAGGAGCTAAGCCAAGTCCAAGTACACCTTCCAACGGAATTAGCCAAAAACAAGCTTATAATGGCTGTTGCCAAAGGAAGCCTTAGGCAAATAAAACTTTATTTTTAATCTAGGAAGGAAGGAAGGGCTGAGCAGAGTTTAAAAGAATTTGGTTTAACCACCAAACACTGACTCAGGATTTCCTCCTAAGAAGAGAGGAGCAGGGCCTCAGGGTCATTAAAGTAAAATGTGACCCTCCCTACCTGAGGGAGCGTAAGGTAGGGGTTCTTTTATGTTTAAGAATACATAGACTCTGCAACTAAATTTAGCAATGTAATTTTAAACTGCCTTGGGCTGCTCTGTAATTGTTTCTGTATGTTGGTCTCTTGACTTCTTCCTTACTACCTTATAAAAGGGATGTACACCACCTAACTTAGGAATTCTCCCTCCCCCCACCAAGCAACCTTTACTTCTGAAAATATCACACAAGGCTGAGGTAAGCTACCAGTCCCTATTCTGGGTATTTCATGTAAATAGAATGACTGGCTTTTACTTCACCTAGGAAAAAGTCTGGGCATCAGAGATACCTTCACAAAATGACCATGAGAGAATTTGCACATCACTGACCAGAGTGGTAGAGGAAAGTACAAATTTAAGTTTTGCTCAGCCCTTGCCGGTGTGGCTCAGTTCACTGTAGCATCAGCTGGTGCACCAAGAGTATGATTCCTGGTCAGGGCACATGCTTAGGTTGCTGATTTGATCCCAAGTTGGGGCACGTATGAGAGGCAGCCAATTGGTGTTTCTCTCTCACATCAATGTTTCTTTCTTTCTCTCTCTCCCTGACCCCTTCCATTCTCTCTAAAATCAATACATTTATTTTTAATTTTTTTAAGTATTTAAAAAATTAAGTTTAGCTCATGATGACTACCTGTTTGAAACATGCTCACCATTTTTTTTCTTTTCTTTTCTTCATTGATTCCAGAGAGGGGGAAAGGGAAAGAGAGAGGGGGAGAAACTATGTGAGAGAGAAACATGAATCCATTGCCTCTTGCACATGTGACTGGGAACAAAACCCACAACCCAGACCAGGAATCCAACCAGCAACCTTTGGTTTGCAGAACCAACTGAGCCACACCAGCCAGGGCTCATCAAACTTTATCATCACTCATCTCTGGAAGAAAACAGCCTTTTTTTTCTTTTAAATAAGTTATCCTTAGCCATCAAGATTATGCAAATCAAAACCACAATGAGGTGTTCTCCTTCTCAGGGGCATGCTCTCCCCTTTCCCTTCCCCTTCTTCTTTCCCCTAGGTACTTTACCTGTGCATTTCTCTCTCCTAAACTCCGAGGGCCCTTCTTCTGCCCCTGTAACTTGTTTCCTGCGCCCACACAGCCCAGCTGGCTCAATTCTACTACCTCTGTAACTTTCTAAATAAACTTTCTCTTATAATTTGAAAAACACACACACAGACAGTGGGACACCACTTCATACTTGCCAGGATGCCTATATTCAAAAGTGTTGGTGAGAATGTGGTAAAAGTATAACCTTCATATGCTGCCAGTGGGAATGTAAACTGATGCAGCTGTTTTCAAAAACAGTCTGGCAATTTCTCAAAAGGTTAACCATGGAGTTGCCTTATGACCTAGCAATACCCCTCCAAGAGAAACAGAAACATATGTCCACATAAAAAACATGCACAAACATTTACAGCAGCGTTATTCATGCTATTAAAAGAAGTAACAGCCCTCACCTGCGTAGCTCAGTGGATTGAGAGCAGGCCTGCGAACCAAAGGGTCACTGGTTCGATTCCCAGTCAGAGCACATGCCTGGGTTGCAGGCCACATCCCCAGTAGGGGGCACCCAAGAAGCACATACTGATGTTTCTTCCCCTCTCTTTCTCTCTCCCTTCCTCTCTCTAGATAAAATAAGGAAAAATCTTAAAAACGGAAAAAAAAAACACACTGATACATGCTACAACATAGAGAAACCCTGAAAACAAGTGAAATGAAAAGAAGGCAATTACAAAAGACCATGTATTATACAATTCTATTTACATGAAATATCCAGAATAGACAAATCTATAAAGATCAAAAGGAGATTCATGGTAGCCTAGGGCTGGAGGTTGGGGAATTGGAAGGAAATGAGGAGTGACTGCTAATGAGCATGGGTTTTGGAGACAGAGTGATGAGTGATGAATATGGTATATTCTAAAATTGATTGTAATGATTGCACAACTCTGTAAATATACTAGAAACCACAGAGTTGTGCACTTCAAATAAGTGAACTGCCATATTTTGCAGTGTAAAGTGTGCACTTTTCGCCCAAATTTCTGAGGGAAAATAGGGATGCACATTATACATGGGTAGTGCCTGAAATACCATCTATATGTTCTTGTGTTTTGTAATCATCCATTACATAAAATTTCTTGTACCATAATATGTTCAAAAATAAATGCTAAAATTCCTTTACAGTACAAAAAACAAATATCTAAATATAAACAAAAAATTGAATTAAAAAATTTAAATGAAATATTTTTTTCCTGAAAGTTTGAGCGAAAAATATGGGTGCTCATTATACACGGGAGCGCATTATACATAGCAAAACATAGTACTTGGTATGTGGATTATAACTCAATAAGGTTGCTTGTATATACAGAGAAAGAGGGCATACGAATGATGAAGAAAATGGAGCAAAATGTTAACAATCAGTGAATCTGGGAAAAGGACGTAGTGAAGTTCTTTGTATTACTCACGTCAATGTGTGGTGTGAAATTACATTAGAAAAAGCTTAAAAAAAGATATACTTCATGACAATCACGCACAGTATTCTTTAACGTGAAACAGAAACCTGCATTAGAAAAAACTGCCACCAT